>JAXIVJ010001714.1:0-129068 GCA_036785665.1 Chirona hameri
AGCAGTTGTTTTATTTGACTTAAAACATGTCACAACCGAAAATAAATAGCAATATTTGTTTCGAGCAATATTAGCAACAAATTGAAAAACATTTCGCTCGAGGTCAAGTAAGAAACTCGGCAAATTTGTCAAATTTCGCCTTTCCACTCCGCTCACAGCACCTCTATTGGTCGAGACTGCGCATATAACCACTTCATTACCACCCTGTCGATAATCCTGGGACCGGATGATGCTCGCCTGCATCGCGTATGCGCCATCACCGTCAACTAAATGCGCCATCTGCGCTGAACGACCCACTCGACAAGACGCGTGCTGCCTTCCGGCGGGACGCTCCCCGCGGCGCCTAGTGACGTCATCCTCACTGTCGTCTCCGACGTTCGGGGCTGCCTCGCACGGCGACGGAGCGTCGGACGGACGTCGGACGCCCGCCGATAGCCACTCACCACGCACATGTCGGAGACAGATCTGTGGCCGTTAGTCGAGCGGGACGCGGGCCGGCAACAGTTGCCCCGAGACGGCTCGTCGCGAGAGAAGCGGCCCGAGACGGCCCGTCGCGAGAGAAGCGGCCCGAGACGGCCCGTCGCCAGAGAAGCGGCCAATCAATGACTGAACGGCGGCAGCTATCGTTGGCAGATCGTCAGCGCGGTCAGCCGGGTTGGCGCGCGATACCCCAGTCGACCCCTCGCGACCGGCCCGACACGGCGCCCCGCGACACATCGGTCCGTTCGGGGGGCGCTCCCCGACTATAGGCGTGCGCCGCCTCCCCGCCGACCGGCCGACGAGCCTGTCTCCTGCGGCCTACAGCTGATCTGTGCCAACGGTGAGGGGAAGAACAGGAGCCGGATGCGACGATATATCGGCAATGAGCGAGACATGAGAGATTACCTACAGACCGGGAGGGTTGGAGAAAGACAGTGTTGTGAAAGTGTTGAGAAGGAGTGAGAAAGAACAGAGACAGGGTCAGATACAGAGACAGAGACATAGACAGAGACAGATAGACATATACAGATAGACAGAGACGGAGACAGAGACAGAGACAGAGACAGACAGAGACAGAGACAGAGACAGAGACAGAGACAGAAACAGAGACAGAGACATAGACATATACAGAGACAGAGACAGAGACAGAGACAGAGACAGAGACAGAGACAGAGACAGAGACAGAGACAGAGACAGAGACAGATAGACATATACAGATAGACAGAGACGGATACAGAGACAGAGACAGAGACAGAGACAGAGACAGAGACAGAGACAGAGACAGAGACAGAGACAGAGACAGAGACAGAGACAGAGACAGAGACAGAGACAGAGACAGAGACAGACAGAGACAGAGACAGAGACAGAGACAGATACAGATACAGAGACAGAGACAGAGACAGAGACAGAGACAGAGACAGAGACAGACAGAGACAGAGACAGAGACAGAGACAGAGACAGACAGAGACAGAGACAGAGACAGAGACAGAGACAAAGAGCAGTGAGGAGATCAGGGAGTACGAGGGGAAAGAGGAGATGAAAACAA
Source organism: Chirona hameri (assembly GCA_036785665.1). Taxonomy (NCBI): domain Eukaryota; kingdom Metazoa; phylum Arthropoda; class Thecostraca; order Balanomorpha; family Balanidae; genus Chirona; species Chirona hameri. The sequence continues at coordinate 1,526 of JAXIVJ010001714.1, forward strand.
GAAGAACAGCGTCAAATTACGTGATTACTCTGTGGACGGGGATCTGCAGACGATAGATAGAACACTCCACCTCCCTTGGCGGTGCTCAGTTCCTCTCCGGGAACTGAGCGTGCATCCCCACCTGACCGAGCGGCAGGGGAGAGGAGGGTAGGGGGAGGGCTCACCTGACCGAGCGGCAGGGGAGAGGAGGGTAGGTGAGGGCTCACCTGACCGAGCGACAGGGGAGATGAGGGTAGGGGAGGGCTCACCCTGACCGAGCGACAGGGGAGAGGAGGGTAGGGGAGGGCTCACCTGGCCGAGCGACAGGGGATAGGAGGGTAGGGGAGGGCTCACCGGACAGGGGATATGAGGGTAGGGGAGGGCTCACCTGACCGAGCGGCAGGGGAGAGAAGGGGTAGGGACTAGGGGGGGGGCGTGCAGACCAGAAATGACAGATAGCCAACGGTCCCACGTCAGCGGACTGTCAAAGATCGATTCTGAGAGGCCCCTCAATCAGCGCCGGCACGCTGGCGCCATGTCACGTTCTCGTTTACTTGCCAGATGCCCTCTATTTTCCGTTACGGTTCAACACAAAATTATTGACAAAATAAGCCACTTTTGGTCGGCGGCAAACATCTCTAGCACAAAGAAGCAAACTGCATTTGTTTGCAGCCCGTGTACACTCCAAAGTTTTGTTTTGCATCCCTTTGTCTCATATCTCTGGAATAATCAATGTCTGTCTCATGTCTCTGGAATAATCAATGTCTGTCTCATGTCTCTGGAATAATCAATGTCTGTCTCATATCTCTGGAATAATCAATGTCTGTCTCATGTCTCTGGAATAATCAATGTCTGTCTCATATCTCTGGAATAATCAATGTCTGTCTCATATCTCTGGAATAATCAATGTCTGTCTCATATCTCTGGAATAATCAATGTCTGTCTCATGTCTCGTCATGCCTCTGGAATAGCAACTGATGCCATGGCAATGGTGCAGAGCTATAAAGGGGCAACATGCCACACATTCGTGAATAAATATTGAGTTGTTGACTCCGGTGTTTAGTAGGGGTGCCGGTTATATAATGTCGTGTCCTGGCTTTGATCCGGAGAGCCGGTCTGCCGCTGGCCGGCGACAGGCCATGGGGCGACATTAGTGTGGTGAAGCACCCTGACAGGTTCACTCGGCCCGAGCTGTCAGCGTCACCTCTCGGCCAGGACACTCCCCGGTCTGCCGCTGGCCGTCGACAGGCCATGGGGGCGACATTAGTGTGGTGAAGCACCCTGACAGGTTCACTCGGCCCGAGCTGTCAGCGTCACCCTCTCTGCCAGACACTCCCCGGTCCTGCCGCTGGCCGGCGACAGGCCATGGGGCGACATTAGTGTGGTGAAGCACCCTGACAGGTTCACTCGGCCCGAGCTGTCAGCGTCACCCTCTCTGCCAGACACTCCCCGGTCTGCCGCTGGCCGGCGACAGGCCATGGGGCGACATTAGTGTGGTGAAGCACCCTGACAGGTTCACTCGGCCCGAGCTGTCAGCGTCACCTCTCGGCCAGACACTCCCCGGTCTGCCGCTGGCCGTCGACAGGCCATGGGGCGACATTAGTGTGGTGAAGCACCCTGACAGGTTCACTCGGCCCGAGCTGTCAGCGTCACCTCTCGGCCAGACACTCCCCGGTCTGCCGCTGGCCGGCGACAGGCCATGGGGCGACATTAGTGTGGTGAAGCACCCTGACAGGTTCACTCGGCCCGAGCTGTCAGCGTCACCTCTCTGCCAGACACTCCCCGGTCTGCCGCTGGCCGGCGACAGGCCATGGGGCGACATTAGTGTGGTGAAGCACCCTGACAGGTTCACTCGGCCCGAGCTGTCAGCGTCACCTCTCGGCCAGACACTCCCCGGTCTGCCGCTGGCCGGCGACAGGCCATGGGGCGACATTAGTGTGGTGAAGCACCCTGACAGGTTCACTCGGCCCGAGCTGTCAGCGTCACCTCTCGGCCAGACACTCCCCGGCCGCCGCCGGCCGAGCACTGGCTGCCGCAGCTCTCTCCAACGCAAACAAACACTGCCGATCAGACCTTGTCAAACAGAGCGCAAAAACGGCCCGAGAGCGCGCGTTTCCGGCCGGCGGGAGCCGGGAAATGCATATCACGTGACATGGCCATGTTCCCCGCCTCCCTCCCTCCTCTGTGGTCGCATATGCTTGTCGCAAAAAAAATGTGTATGCTTGAGTCAAGAACAAGCCAGGTTATACGTCAACTTATACGCCAGCTTATATATCCGTTATTATACATCCGTTATACATCCGTGGAAGTCTCCACCCTATGATCATCTCTAGTGTTAATAATATAGATCGCCTTATTTGGCACTAGATAATTTAAATTTGCTCATGATGCTGATTAAGCTGTCGATCCCTATGATGAACTATGGCCTACTTTTGGTCCATAATAAATGGCAGGGAAGTTCATGCCATGGATCCTTGAAATGGCTGTAAATGATCCCAACGTCCTGTTCACACAAATTAATGGCGATTCGGGTTAATTTAAAGTTCGTTCAATTCAATTTAAGATTTATTTAGTGTCTTGTCCATAATGGATAGAAATGTATATATTAAATGATTATGTCTGATTTTGAAGAGCACCTGCGAAACATCAGTTTACCAAAAACGTTTTTCCTGACACATGCCATCCATGTCTTACAGATTCGCTTTCATACCTAAAAAACGTTACCATGTAATGCATAGATACAGTTGTTACTCTGTCAATTTATATTTCAGTAAGTTCGTCATCAATCATCTCTCTTTCGAGATATATCCCATTAAATAAAATCCGATTATCTTTGTGTCCACCAAGAACATCGGATGTATTGTTCTCTTACGCGAAACTCTACCATGCTACAAATGTGTATCAAGAATCTCAATGGCGTTTCATCAAAATACTACCCCGATACAGGTTCAGGTTCCAAAAAGCAGGTTCTTGAGCCAATCACTAAAACTTCAGTTCTGGATCCACTGAGATGTTGGCTTTAAAAATGTGTTGCATATTGTTATGGGTCTTCCATATATTAAGTATTCGTAGTCAAGGGATCCACATTCCACAGGGGTCCCATATATTCTGGTTCCAATGGGAGCAAAAAAATACGTAACTTTGGAAACCGTTTAAAGTCAGTTAATCTTTAACTTTTTAGTTTAGGGACAGTAATTCTTGTTCTTCATTTTATAAATAGACTTGGCAAAATATTGCATTCGCTGTTAAGTTTGTCAACAACAGGATAACCATCGTGCATTTTAGTGTAATTATAGTCTTCCTTAGATGCATTGTTGTGTAACAACCAATCAACCATGGCCTTGATTGGCTGCATCATCACAACTGACAATCACCAGAATGCATAGGACGTTATAGATAGATAGATAGATAGATAGATAGATAGATAGATAGATAGATAGATAGATAGATAGATAGATAGATAGATAGATAGATAGATAGATAGATAGATAGATAGATAGATAGATAGATAGATAGATAGATAGATAGATAGATAGATAGATAGATAGATAGATAGATATATATATATATATATATATATATATATATATATATATATATATATATATATATATATATATTATATATGAAGGTAAGGTACTCGTAGTTTCGTTGTAGTAATATATTCAATATGAAGATCATATTGAACAACTACCAGCGTACTTAGACAGATTGACATTGGAAATGTACCGACTCGAGCCTGCAACAGATTAACATATGCAAATTGGGTCACAAACTTGTCCGCCTGCGGTCGCGCAGACAAATATTCAGTTTCCGCGCTGGCGGTGGTGGGCTGGGGGGGGGGGAGCATCCGGCTGGGAAACTTGTTACGCATAAGGCGGCTGGTGCTGAAACTGGATTAATTAGTGCCCGACCGAGGCAGCCACCATCAGCCACAGTCGACTAACGTGGACAGCCCAGCTCACTTAGTAGCGCGGCAACTTCACCATATGCCCTACTCAACTATCTCGGTCAGCAACCACTAACCGCCTAACACTCATCAGCGTAGAAAATTCGTATTAACCACCAAACAATCCAGCAATACGGATCCATAGCATAGGTGCAATGGTATTTGAGGCAAAAATACTGGGAAACCGGGACTGGCTATTCTTGGACTATTTTTCGTTATATGTTAAGTCATAATTTAACACCGAATCGATATGTATGTGTATTAAGGGTTAAAATGTGTCTACTTCGTTAAACATATTATATGACAGTGTAAGGTCGTGCATTTGTTTTGATTTCTATTTTCTAGAATCTTCCATTCATTTCTGTTTTCTAGATTTTTTTAATTTATTTAAGCTTTTCTTCTTTGGCCTTAAATTTAGTTAATTAAATTATTAATTCTTGATAAGTTGTTTTTGTTAATTCATCTACCTATTAATGGGTAGGCAGGCATGCCCATCCTTTCCCACGTGGCCCAGGTATGTTGAATGTCTTTATTTAATTAAATAATTATTGGGACAGCAAGCACGTTGGGTCACACCACTCCCTGCAATACACATGGTTTATTTTTGTTATTGGCATCTTACCACCAGATTAATGTATTCAATACCACCACCGCAGTAAATAGTATATTGTTATCATCTCAGAGTAAATGTAAATTGTAATACGAGTGATATTAGTTGATATTCGTAAAGGAATAGTAATTCCGTCTCTAAGCGCAAAACTTACAACTTACAAAATGTACCCCCATTTGCACATCACCCAAAGTACTGGGAAGATAACACAAAGTTCTCTTCTCTAAATTAAACAGGACATAAATTGAACACCAACCATACGTTATCAAATGTCCTATCGACTCCGCACACGCCACATGCGATCTAACCATACATTCGCATCAAAAGAGAACACATGAAAAACAAAACTGGCACCAAAATGCAGCACCAGTTATGTCCAGGATCCGTCACAACCATCTTCTGTCCGGATGCACATTGACTCGCACGTCGGCAGCCCTGTACCCGGGCAGAACAGGCATGGTCCGGGCGATGACCTGCAGTACTGTTCTGGGCCCTTATACCAGGCTAACGATAAGTGCTAACAATCACACCATCCACGTCATGCTCAGCTGGCCGGGGTTCATTCGTCGTCATTCGCAGCCGGAAGATGACTGCACTTCCGGACCGCCGAGCGGGCCAAGGAGGAATCCAGGGGAAATGAGGCGCCGTATAACACGACATCTTCCAAGTCAGTGACCCCTGAGCGGAAATTTTCAGACGTGAAATTTTCCCTCGATCCGCCCCTAACATACGACAGTGTCCGTCAGACGGACAATCCCCAATGTAATCGGATCGGAAATGGAAAGCGCTGTGCGGTATTGAAGTGTCCTGGCGCCGTGGTCTGGTGGTGGTCACCGGTGAGGCGAGGGTTCGCTGCCGCCTGCCCCAGTAAGTCAGCGGTGAGGCGAGGGTTCGCTGCCGCCTGCCCCAGTAAGTCAGCAGTAAGGCGAGGGTTCACTGCCGCCTGTCCCAGTAAGTCAGCGGTGAGGCGAGGGTTCGCTGCCGCCTGCCCCAGTAAGTCAGCAGTAAGGCGAGGGTTCACTGCCGCCTGTCCCAGTAAGTCAGCGGTGAGGCGAGGGTTTGCTGCCGCCTTCCCCAGTAAGTCAGCAGTGAGACGAGGGTTCACTGCCGCCTGTCTCAGTAAGTCAGCGGTGAGGCGAGGGTTCGCTGCCGCCTTCCCCAGTAAGTCAGCAGTAAGGCGAGGGTTCACTGCCGGCTTCCCCAGTAAGTCAGCGGTGAGGCGAGGGTTCGCTGCCGCCTGCCCCAGTAAGTCAGCAGTAAGGCGAGGGTTCACTGCCGCCTGTCCCAGTAAGTCAGCGGTGAGGCGAGGGTTCGCTGCCGCCTTCCCCAGTAAGCCAGCAGTAAGGCGAGGGTTCACTGCCGCCTGCCCCAGTAAGCCAGCAGTAAGGCGAGGGTTCACCGCCGCCTTCCCCAGTAAGTCAGCGGTGAGACGAGGGTTCGCTGCCGCCTTCCCCAGTAAGTCAGCAGTGAGACGAGGGTTCACTGCCGCCTGCTCCAGTAAGAACAGCAGTACACACAGAGCAGAGCCGTGGTCTGGTGGTGGTCAGCGGTGAGGCGAGGGTTCACTGCCGGCTGCCCCAGTAAGTCAGCGGTGAGGAGAGTGTTCACTGCCGCCTGCCCCAGTAAGTCAGCAGAGAGACGAGGATTCACTGCTGCCTGCCCCAGTAAGAACAGCAGTACACACAGAGCAGAGCCGTGGTCTGGTGGTGGTCAGCGGTGAGGCGAGGGTTCACTGCCGGCTGCCCCAGTAAGTCAGCGGTGAGGAGAGGGTTCACTGCCGCCTGCCCCAGTAAGTCAGCAGTGAGGCGAGGGTTCACTGCCGCCTGCCCCAGTAAGAACAGCAGTACACACAGAGCAGAGCCGTGGTCTGGTGGTGGTCAGCGGTGAGGCGAGGGTTCACTGCCGGCTTCCCCAGTAAGTCAGCGGTGAGGAGAGGGTTCACTGCCGCCTGCCCCAGTAAGTCAGCGGTGAGACGAGGGTTCACTGCCGCCTGCCCCAGTAAGCCAGAGGTGAGGTGAGGGTTCACTGCCGCCTGCCCCAGTAAGTCAGCGGTGAGACGAGGGTTCACTGCCGCCTGCCCCAGTAAGTCAGCGGTGAGACGAGGGTTCACTGCCGCCTTCCCCAGTAAGTCAGCGGTGAGGCGAGGGTTCACTGCCGCCTGCCCCAGTAAGAACAGCAGTACACACAGAGCAGAGCCGTGGTCTGGTGGTGGTCAGCGGTGAGGCGAGGATTCACTGCCGCATTCCCCAGTAAGAACAGCAGTACACACAGAGCAGATTTGCTCAGTCCGTCTGACAAATGGCAGCGGGGCTGCGCTATCTGGCCTGCAGCAGACGCCGCCGCTCCGACTGGCCGGGCAGACTGGGACTGCAGCGGCGCGGCACCGTCTGTGTCCACTCTCTCTGACGACCGCTGCCGGCTGTCACAGCTGCTGATTCGGTCTCAGGCAGCAACAGCAGCAGCTGTCAAAGCAGCAACGCCAATGGCAGTTGCTACCGTCGGCGTTGTCTCTGACTGTTACTTCTGGCAAAGTAAGTTGCTGGTGTCTGTGGCCATAGTCGTAGGAACAGGGGGGCGGGGGCATGGCCCCCCACTTTTCGTCCGAAATTTTTGCTAAAATATTTACCTTTGCTTACATTGCCCTTACCTTAGAACCTCTCTGTAAAATTGTAGGTGGCAAAACGATTCGCCAAGGCGAGAGGAGCCCAAATCTGTAAATCAATATTGCATAGGGGGGTTTAGTTTGTTTCAAGACAAGATCAAAGTTTCACTGCCCCCCCCCCCCCACACACTTTTCATGACGTTCCTACGTCCATGTCTGTGGCAGTTGCTGCTGTTTCGGGCAGTGGTCAGTGTCTGTGACCGATTCTGCTGTCTAGTGCAGCCGACACTGCCGGTGTCAGCTGCTGCCGTCTGTGACAAATGCCGCTGTCTGACAGCGGCCGCTGCGTGTGACAGCCGCTGTGTTCTGTGACGGCCGCCGCTCTCTGTGACAGATGCTGATGCGCCGCCCGTCCCGGCGGCGGCGGCGCGGCCCGGCTCAGCATCACTGCGCCACGAGGAAGGACGGGTCATTAATTGCCTAAGGCGTCCGACGGCAACAAATGGAGCGTCTGCTGAAGAGAGGGTACCGCCGACTGAGTCCGGCTGAAGAGAGGGTACCGCTGGCTGAGTCCGGCTGAAGAGAGGGTACCGCCGACTGAGTCCAGCTGATGAGGGGGTACCGCCGACTGAGTCCAGCTGAAGAGAGGATGCCGCCGGCTGAGTCCGGCTGAAGAGAGGGTACCGCCGACTGAGTCCAGCTGAAGAGAGGGTACCGCCGACTGAGTCCGGCTGAAGAGAGGGTACCGCCGACTGAGTCCGGCTGAAGAGAGGATGCCACCGGCTGAGTCCGGCTGAGGAGAGAGTGCCGCTGGCTGAGTCAAGCTGAAGAGAGAGTACCGCTGGCTGAGTCCGGCTGAAGAGAGGGTGCCGCTGGCTGAGTCCAGCTGAAGAGAGGACGCCGCCGGCTGAGTCCAGCTGAGGAAAGAGTGCCGCTGGCTGAGTCCAGCTGAAGAGAGGATGCCGCTGGCTGAGTCCGGCTGAAGAGAGAGTGCCGCTGGCTGAGTCCAGCCGAAGAGAGGGTGCCGCCGGCTGAGTCCAGCTGAAGAGAGGGTGCCGCCGGCTGAGTCCAGTGCTGCACCATGCAGTACACATACTGTGACAGTGCAGCACCCTGCAGTACACACACTGTGACAGTGCAGCACCCTGCAGTCCACACACTGTGACAGTGCAGCACCCTGCAGTACACATACTGTGACAGTGCAGCACCCTGAAGTACACATACTGTGACAGTGCATCACCCTGCAGTACACATACTGTGACAGTGCAGCACCCTGCAGTACACACACTGTGACAGTGCAGCACCCTGCAGTCCACACACTGTGACAGTGCAGCACCCTGCAGTACACATACTGTGACAGTGCAGCACCCTGCAGTACACATACTGTGACAGTGCAGCACCCTGCAGTACACATACTGTGACAGTGCAGCACCTTGCAGTACACACACTGTGACAGTGCATCACCCTGCAGTACACATACTGTGACAGTGCATCACCCTGCAGTACACATACTGTGACAGTGCAGTACCCTGCAGTACACACACTGTGACAGTGCAGCACCCTGCAGTACACATACTGTGACAGTGCAGCACCCTGAAGTACACATACTGTGACAGTGCATCACCCTGCAGTACACATACTGTGACAGTGCAGCACCCTGCAGTACACACACTGTGACAGTGCATCACCCTGAAGTACACATACTGTGACGGTCCAGCACCCTGCAGTACACACACTGTGACAGTGCAGCACCCTGCAGTACACATACTGTGACAGTGCATCACCCTGCAGTACACATACTGTGACGGTGCAGCACCCTGCAGTACACATACTGTGACGGTGCAGCACCCTGCAGTACACATACTGTGACAGTGCAGCACCCTGCAGTACACATACTGTGACAGTGCAGCACCCTGAAGTACACATACTGTGACGGTGCAGCACCCTGCAGTCCAGTACATACTATGTCAGTGCAATGCCATACAGCACATGCAGTACACACACTACGGTGGTACTGCACCGCATAGTGCGTAGTACGTACACTGAACACACACTGCTGCTGCGCTACAGTGCCGCCATGCCAGGACTGCCCTTCCCAGGGAACAAGCCGCCACCAGCGTCGCTCTATCACGCCAAATGCGATGCGTCCCCACATTTCAGCCGTTAACGAGCACATCCCCGCCGAGCACGAGGCCGCGACATATTACTCACCCCTGGGAAGCTGGATAGAAATCAGCACCCTGGGAAGCTGGATAGAAATCAGCACCCTGGGAAGCTGGATAGAAATCATCAGCCTGGGAAGCTGGATAGAAATCAGCACCCTGGGAAGCTGGATAGAAATCAGCACCCTGGGAAGCTGGATATAAATCAGCAGCCTGGGAAGCTGGATAGAAATCATCAGCCTGGGAAGCTGGATAGAAATCAGCACCCTGGGAAGCTGGATAGAAATCAGCACCCTGGGAAGCTGGATAGAAATCAGCACCCTGGGAAGCTGGATAGAAATCAGCAGCCTGGGAAGCTGGATAGAAATCAGCACCCTGGGAAGCTGGATAGAAATCAGCACCCTGGGAAGCTGGATAGAAATCAGCAGCCACAGAATGGCATCATGGAGCGGTGTTCAAAGGAGCAATATTGGCAGCCGTGCATGGCACCGTACAGTAATCAGACACGTTTGAACACCACTCGTAAGAGGTCTATACACAGTGGCACAGCTGTTTTATTTATGTTTTAGCTGATCAGCACTTGCGCTACCAAATATGAATCGATGCTCTCTAATAAAGGCGATTATCTCATTTGCTTCTCCTAAAAACTTTGCATTGAGTATTTGAACGACCTAAGGACTTCTTGAATGATGCCAATTGCCTATTGCAGCTTGTACAAAAGGTGGATGCTATACTAGAATCCAGGGGCTCACAAAAATGAATTTTAAAGAGACAAATGCACGATGCAAGTATCAAAGCAAATGATAAAAAAGTAAAATCATGAGGTTGAGTCAATCCCTGGGTTGTGCGGTCGCCATTCATTGGCTTAACTATGGGATAAATTACCACAGCATTGCTAAACAATTATCAGCTCCGCTTCATTTTTGCTAGTTTCGTAGTAGGACCAGCAGAAGTTTGCCCAACGTAAGATATACTGTCATTATCAAACCCAGATGACCTTAATGATTAATTCCAACTACGGCAGGAAAGTTCCATGCTTAAGAACAGCAATGTGATCTACACCCAAATGTAGGACGCTTTGGAGATGATTGATTATCGCAGTTCTCGAAATTAATAAACAAACACCTCATTTTCGGGTTGGTTAAGAGTAATAAGCCAACGGTTATCGTCTTATCACACAATATATGACCCAGACCGTCTGCTGGTTCTGTTTTCTGGAAAGGTCAAAGACTCTTAACAGGCCAAACTACTCGTGTGCTGACTGCTGAGTAGGTATACTGAAACAAGCTCCAACAAACAAGCAAGGCTGGGTCAATTGTGATCCCTTGCGACATGCCCCTCTCTTGATGAAAAGCTTTAATGACGATGCAGCAACAAGCGAAGAATCAGATCGTTATTGTAACTTGGTATTGAACATAGGTTATCATAATATATATCTTGCTAATAGCTATGCTGTTGATTCAGGCACTTCGACATATAATTGCAGTCAACGTAACTATGAACCATAAAGAAGTACTGATCAAACTCATACAAAAACGCTGAAAACAAGCCACTACACAAGCGCGCCTAAACCAAGGCCGTATATACCTAAACTTCCTGATCCAATGTAGACGGAACAATTTACCGCCAAACTTCATCAAAACCAGCTAAAGGGAAACGGAAAAGATTTTCATGCCGAGTCGATCTTTCGAAAGGCGTAGAGACAGTTTCTGTCGGAATCTGATAAATGAAGCCATTCAAGCGACGCATCGCACAAGAGCATTTCTGCAAAGGGAAAGTGTGTACAGGATGCTTCTGACGACCGGCGCGAGAATTGTCATGAGTATAAATGCCACTCAATGAACTCTATAACATGCAACGCGCATTGACCGGAAGACTGGTCTAATGCCGGCCGCCATCTTGCCGGTACCAAAAAGGCGGCCGGGCGCGCGGCCGCCCGTGTTAACCCTCGCCCGTAAAGCGTCCTATCAGTGCGTGACCGTGCAGGGGGGGGGGGGGGGTACAACCCCTCTAGCGTTTCGCCCCTAATTGGACTAGAGCTTCGATTAAAAAACGAGCGTGTTGCTGGTCACGAGAGGAAGCCATTGATATCCGATTTTAAGGTCCTAGATCATTAGGTGACCTCTGAGGCAATGTCAATGACCAAATATTCAACCAAATTGTAAATGCGTATAAATTGAATGTAACCGAGCTAGACTCGCGAATGGGCATATAATTATGCTAAATGGGTGCCAAATTTGAAATCAGCTTCACAAATTGTCCTAGAAACAGCCAAATTCCAAAAAGGTCATGTCAGGTCATGTCAGTGACCTCGGTTGACCTGTGGAAGCGCATGACCCCAGTGGAACATGTAATTATGTAAAATGGATCCCAAATTTGAAATCAGGGTCACAAAATGTCCTAGAGACCGCCAGAAGCCCCAAAAAGTCATCTGAGGTCATCGGAGGTCAATGACTTCAGTTGACCTCTGAAAAGGTCAATCGAGGTCACAATCTCAATGGAAACCACAACTGTCACCTGGAAACACCTGTGCATATGCTCCTGAACAACAAACACTATGAAACTGCACAAGTTACAAGGATCAATACTACGAGACGCCAGTTGCGCCTGACATGACCTTGAAAAACAGGCAAAGGTCACGGGTCATGTGGGTTAGAAATGCAAAATTTTCAGAATATGTGGGAAATTTTTCAAAAGTAGGGTACGGAAAGTTGCATCGAAATCGGTTGGAAACTACGCGAGTTATTCCAGAAAAACCGAGGGGGTGGCATCCACCCCCCTACCCGGGCGAGGGTTAACAGCAGGCGGCCGCGCGCTCGGCTGCCTTTTTGGCACCGGCAAGATGGCGGCCGGCATTAGACAGCCCGGCCGGTAGGGGTCCACGGCGATTGCTTCCCCGTGATGCTACTATACCAGTAAAACGCCTTTTTGGGCGAGGACCAAGCGGGCGCGCTCTGGTAAAGCTAAAAAAGGTTTGAAATATGAAACGGTACGGGAGCACGCGTGGTAGTAACACATAGTCCTTTTAGTCCTCCATAAAAATTGCCAGGCCTCCATGCATGCCAACATACAAATTCAGTTTTATTAAATTGTTCATGATCTCCTTTCTCGAATCCGCCAAGTGGGAGTACGTCCTGAACGCTGCATGCTTCAGCGTATACAAAATTAATTATCAGATTAATAATGCCATTTTTTTATCAAGAATGATTTGTGTTCATTTCGAAGTTTGCGTGTGCCAACTGCCACGCGCTGTGGTACCACCCCTATCAGAACACACCATAACCAAATCAAAATTGATTTGATGGTCCCAATGGTGAAAACCAATGGTGAAAACCCGATCTCAATCGGAGCAGTGGTTGCAAAGTTATTAGCTTCCGAAAAAGCGTCTGTACGGCCGGGTCGGGCCGGGTCGGGCCGGGTCAAATATAAATTTGTCTAGTAAGTTGACGAGAAACCTCATGGGCCCTTCGCGCCCGCTCGGTAATCAGATGTTACGGCGTTCGTTGCGGCGATTTAATTTAACAGAACTGAAGAAGGATTGTATCCGAAATATATTGAGCTTTCTTTGTATATTTTCACAAATTGTAACTCAGTATTGAACATAAGGTTATCATAATTACCGAGCGGGCGCGAAGCGCCCGTGAGGCTTCTCGTCAACTTACTAGACACATTTACATTTGACCCGGCCCGAACCGGCCCGACACGGCAGCATTAGTTTTGTTATACGCTGAAGCATGCAGCGGTCAGGATGTACTCCCTTTTGGCGGATTCGAGAAAGGAGATCATGAACAATTTAATAAAATGTAATTGTTATGTTGGCATGCATGGATACCTGGCGATTTGTATGGAGGATTAAAAGGAGTAAAAGGACTATGTGTTACTACCACGTGTGCTCCCGAACCGTTTCATATTTCAAACTTGTTTTAGCTTTACCAGAGCGTGCCTGCTCGGTCATCGCCCAAAAAGGCGTTCTACTGGTATACAGAATATCATAATATGTATATACGGTAATTATAATATACAATACCGTATGCGTTTCGAAAAGGCCTTTTCATTAATATATGAAAAACAATGCGATATTTGTTTTTTCCATACACGTTTTTTCCTTTCCACGACAACATGACAAGATAGCAGCACATACAGCATTACAAGACAAGAGCACCAGCAGCATGACAAGACAGCATGACAAGACAGCAGTACAGACAGCAGTACAGACAGCATGACAAGACAGCAGCGCAGACAGCATGACAAGACAGCAGCACAGACAGCATGACAAGACAGCAGCACAGACAACATGACAAGACAGCAGCACAGACAGCATTACAAGACAGCAGCACAGACAGCAGCACAGACAGCAGCACAGCCAGCAGCACAGACAGCATGACAAGACAGCAGCGCAGACAGCATGACAAGACAGCAGCACAGACAGCATGACAAGACAGCAGCACAGACAGCAGTACAGACAGCATGACAAGACAGCAGCGCAGACAGCATGACAAGACAGCAGCACAGACAACATGACAAGACAGCAGCACAGACAGCATTACAAGACAGCAGCACAGACAGCAGCACAAACAGCATGACAAGACAGCAGCACAGCCAGCATTACAAGACAGCAGCACAGCCAGCATTACAAGACAGCAGCACAGACAGCATGACAAGACAGCAGCACAGCCAGCATTACAAGACAGCAGCACAGACAGCATGACAAGACAGCAGCACAGACAGCATGACAAGACAGCAGCACAGACAGCATTACAAGACAGCAGCACAGACAACATGACAAGACAGCAGCACAGACAGCATGACAAGACAGCAGCACATACAGGATGACAAGACAGCAGCACAGACAGCAGCACAGACAGCATGACAAGACAGCAGCACAGACAGCATTACAAGACAGCATGACAAGACAGCATGACAAGACAGCATGACAAGACAGCATGACAAGACAGCATGACAAGACAGCAGCGCAGACAGCATGACAAGACAGCATGACGAGACAGCATGACAAGACAGCATGACAAGACAGCAGCACAGACAGCATGACCAGACAGCAGTGCAGACAGCATGACAAGACAGCAGCGCAGACAGCAGCGCAGACAGCAGCACAGACAGCATGACAAGACAGCATGACAAGAGAGCAGCACAGACAGCATGACAAGACAGCAGCACAGACAACATGACAAGACAGCAGCACAGACAGCATGACAAGACAGCAGCGCAGACAGCATGACAAGACAGCAGCACAGACAGCATGACAAGACAGCAGCACAGACAGCATGACAAGACAGCATGGCAAGACAGCATGATAAGACAGCAGCACAGACAGCAGCACATACAGTATTACAAGACAGCAGCACAGACAGCATTACAATACAACAGTACAGATAGCATTGCAAGACAGCAGCACAGACAGCATTATAAGACAGCAGCACAGACAGCATTACAAGACAGCAGCACAGACAGCATGACAAGACAGCAGCACAGACAGCATTACAAGACAGCAGCACAGACAGCATGACAAGACAGCAGCACAGACAGCATGACAAGACAGCAGCACAGACAGCATTACAAGACAGCAGCACAGACAGCATTACAAGACAGCAGCACAGACAGCATGACAAGACAGCAGCACAGACAGCATGACAAGACAGCAGCACAGACACCATGACAAGACAGCATGACAAGACAGCATGACAAGACAGCAGCACAGACAGCATTACAGGACAGCAGCACAGACAGCATGACAAGACAGCAGCACAGACAGCATGACAAGACAGCAGCACAGACAGCATTACAAGACAGCAGCACAGCTAGCATTACACGACAGCAGCACAGATAGCATTACAAGACAACAGCACAGCTAGCATTACAAGACAGCAGCACAGACAGCATTACAAGACAACAGCGCAGACAGCATGACAAGACAGCAGCACAGACAACATTACAAGACAACAGTACAGACAGCATGACAAGACAGCAGCACAGACACCATGACAAGACAGCATGACAAGACAGCAGCACAGACACCATGACAAGACAGCATGACAAGACAGCAGCACAGACAGCATGACAAGACAGCAGCGCAGACAAAGCACAGCCAGCATTACAAGACAGCAGCACAGACAGCATGACAAGACAGCAGCACAGACAGCAGCGCAGACAGCAGCACGGACAGCATGACAAGACAGCAGCACAGACAGCATTACAAGACAGCAGCACAGACAGCATGAAAAGACAGCAGCACAGACAGCATGACAAGACAGCAGCGCAGACAGCATGATAAGACAGCAGCACAGACAACATGACAAGACAGCAGCACAGACAGCATTACAAGACAGCAGCACAGACAGCATTACAAGACAGCAGCACAGACAGCATTACAAGACAGCAGCGCAGACAGCATGACAAGACAGCAGCGCAGACAGCATGACAAGACAGCAGCACAGACACCATGACAAGACAGCATGACAAGACAGCAGCATGACAAGACAGCAGCACAGACAGCAGCACAGACAGCAGCACAGACAGCATGACAAGACAGCAGCACAGACAGCATGACAAGACAGCAGCACAGGCAGCATTACAAGACAGCAGCACAGACAGCATGACAAGACAGCATGACAAGACAGCATGACAAGACAGCATGACAAGACAGCAGCACAGACAGCATGACAAGACAGCAGCACAGACAGCATGACAAGACAGCAGCACCGACAGCATGACAAGACAGCAGCACATACAGCATTACAAGACAGCAGCACAGACAGCATGCCAAGACAGCATCACAGACAGCATGCCAAGACAGCAGCACAGACAGCATGACAAGACAGCGGCACAGACAGCATGACAAGACAGCAGCACAGACAGCATTACAAGACAGCAGCACAGACAACATTACAAGACAGCAGCACAGCCAGCATTACAAGACAGCAGCACAGACAGCATGACAAGACAGCAGCACAGACAGCATGACAAGACAGCAGCACAGACAGCATGACAAGACAGCAGCACAGACAGCATTACAAGACAGCAGCGCAGACAGCATGCCAAGACAGCAGCACAGACAGCATGACAAGACAGCAGCACAGACAGCATGACAAGACAGCAGCACAGACAGCATGGCAAGACAGCAGCACAGACAGCATGACAAGACAGCAGCACAGACAGCATGACAAGACAGCAGCACAGACAGCATGCCAAGACAGCAGCGCCAGCAGCATGACAAGACAGCAGCACAGACAGCATGACAAGACAGCAGCACAGACAGCATGACAAGACAGCAGCACAGACAGCATTACAAGACAGCAGCACAGACAGCATCACAAGACAGCAGCGCCAGCAGCATGACAAGACAGCAGCGCAGATAGCATGACAAGACAGCAGCACAGACAACATGACAAGACAGCAGCACATACAGCATGACAAGACAGCAGCGCAGATAGCATGACAAGACAGCAGCACAGACAGCATTACAAGACAGCAGCGCAGACAGCATGACAAGACAGCAGCACATACAGCATGACAAGACAGCAGCGCAGACAGCATGACAAGACAGCAGCGCAGACAGCATGACAAGACAGCAGCGCAGACAGCATGACAAGACAGCAGCACATACAGCATGACAAGACAGCAGCGCCAGCACACTCCAACGGAACGCTGCACACAGCTGATCCGTTACATAAAGAGGCATTTTTAGTGCTGGCTTCAGTGCTTACTTGGTTGCAATTCAGTTGAGCTAAACTCAGTGATTAACAACATCAACTTTCCAAATACGTCCTATGGCACTGACAGTTATAAAGCTGAGCAAGCCACTCTCATGAACACATATTATCAAGGGGAAAATATCACAGCATTTCCGACATAAACAGTGGCTAACTGCGGCGGTGGAAGGGGGAGGGGAGGGAGGGGGGGGGGGTGGATCGTCGGCACAAAGTCAGTAGTGGGTCAAAATCACAGAACTACTTATCAGCTTGCAGGCAGCCAAGCATAAATGCCAGAGCTGCATGGGCGTAGGAACGTTTTGAAAAGTGGGGGGCCAGCCTCAGTGGCGGATCTAGGTTTCGAGTTTTTTAGGGAGGGGAAATTTCGCTCCGTTTTGTCAGCGAAAAGTTGTTGACCGGGAGGGGGGGGGGGGAGCATCGGGTCGTCAGCACAAAAGAGCCTTTGACCGGGGGGTATATGACTTGCCGGAACAAAAGTAAAAAAACACAACCCCCAGAACGGTGGGGGGGGGGACAAAAACGTACGTTTGCCTTCCGATTTTTTTAGGGGGGGGGGGGCAATGCCCGATTTTCCCTAAAGTAGATCCGCCACTTTCCAGTCGTAAAATTATGTCCACTTTAGAAATGGTAAAAGTTATTGTTGGTGACTTCACACTTCATCTCCGCCCACATAGCTCAGTTGGTAGAGCATTTTTAGAGGTAGACATTTAGAACATTACTTGCAATATGCTTCAAAACTAGATTTATAATAATTTTCAAACATTTATCGTTATTTCACCAAAAACGGCGTGACATGACATCACTAAAATGTCATTATCTCCGAAAGTACTTGACCGACTTCATAGAACTTTTAAAGGAATATGTGAAATTGATGTAGCATAAAAAGCACAAAGTTTGGTGTTGATATCTCAAACAGTTTCTAAGTTATGGATACAATTCGTGAAGGGGACATATTCTGCATCCCTCAGCGGGGCGCGAGTTAAATAATGATATTTAAATCAATACGAGCGATCGTAGAGCGATTAATCACCCAAAAGTGGATTGATCTAAAGGGTTCGCAAATGCAAAGGCAAAGGCCTGGCCGCATATTTGGAAATGTCGAATTCAAAATCCAGACCTATCATACATAGGGAGCTATACGTAAGTGAAAAATATACATATTGCTTTGTAATTCGGTTTGGGCATCGTCCATACTTAGTTCTCCAATAAATATTATGTTTTTATATGTTTGTAAATTGTATTTTTGTTTAAATTAAAAAAATAACTAAATCAAAATTATCAAACATATTACACAATTGTAATATATATTATAGAACGATGTATGGACGATGCTCAAGCCGAATTTCAAAGCAATATCTATATTTTTGACTGACTTATGGCTCTAGTCTAAGTATGATAGGTCTGGATTTTGTATTCGATATTTCCAAATTTGCCGCCCGGCACACTGACTTCTTCTGACCTTGAATGCGGCAGCTGCCACCTGCCACAGGTCTTCCCCACCAGAACCAAGATATCGAGCGCCGAAGCGACTCGAACCCACGTTGCTGGGAGGGGCAGATCATTCTATAGTCTAGCGCTCTCCCGACTGACCTACCGAGCGGACTTCACTCAGGCGGACGGATATTGAACCAATACCAGCGACCGAAGAGGGAGAAACGACTCAAAAGGATCCCCAAGCCTAGTAGTGGGGCCATTCCTCCTCGGCCCCACCTGTGCCTACGCTTATGTGTGGGGTTGTGAATTAAATGTTATTTTTCCAACTTTAAAGCTCAAACCTGTCGAACTGATACCAGATTGAAGAGCGAGACATCGCTCAAATGGGGGGGGGGGGGCAGATGGCATTACTTCCCCAAGCTGAAAAAATGGGACATAGCCATCTGCCATCCGGCCCCCACCGCCTACGCCTATTGATTGTTATTGTGGGTTTGTGAAATCAAAGTTTTCTCCGAACTTTAAAGCCCGAACTAATGCGAGTGATTGAAGAGGGAAAATCGCTAAAAAGTAGGGAGATCAGTTAATATCGTTGGCCCCAGTCTAAAAAGCACTGGGGCCAAAATGCCCCCCTTGGTCTTGGTCCCCTGACCCCAAACGTCTATGAGCTTTAATATTGAGGGTTGAAAATTAGGTGTAATCATAACAACTTTAAGGCACCCATACCGAATCAACATCAGCGATGTAAGAGGGAGCAATCGCAAAAAGTGAAAGTCATTTTACATTGTTGGCTCCCTCGATCTAAACGTTGGGCCCTGGCCTCCCCGGGCCCGGCCGGTTCTTAGAAGACCTGGATAAAAATGGAATGCTCAAAATATAATGTTTAATACAAAATAATCCTTATGGGATTGCGGGGTTATGAATTCATCGTTATTCTCCCAACATTAAAGCATTTATCTCGAACAAATATCAGTGATCGAAGAGGGTGAAATCACTCAAAAGTGAGGGGCCAGTTATCATTGTTTGGGGCCCCCAGGATAAAAGTGGGGCATATGGCCCAGCCACCTTCCCTATGCGAGGTCGTGAATTAATAGTTATTCTCCCAACTTCAAGGTATTCATCTCAGACCAATAGCAGTGATCGATGAGGGATAGATTGCTCAAAAGTGAGGGGGCCAGTTATCATTTTGCCCCCCCCACCTAAAAGAGGGGGGCCATGGTCCCCCAGTCCCTGTTACTACGCCTATGATTGTGAAATTGTGAATTAATTATTATTCTGCCAACTTAAAAGGTATTCGCATCGAACCAATATAAGTGTATGAAGAATTAGAAATCGCTCAAAAGTAGGCAGCAGTTAATATTGTTGGATCCCCACCCTAAAAAGTGGGGCCTTGGCCTCCCCGGTCCCCACAGTTTTAACGCTTGCGGGTTATGGTATTGCGGGGTTGTAAATGCATCCTTAGTTTTGCAAATTTAAAGCATTCATATCGAACAAATATCAGTCATCGGAGGAGGAGAAAACGTTAAAAAGTGGGGGTGGGCAGTTAACATTGCTGACCCCCCCCCCCCCCCCCCCCCCCTCCAGCCTGAAAAGTGGGGGTCATGTCCCCCCCGTGCCTACGCCTATGCAGAGCTTCCTCCTCGATGTTAGAGACTTCAGTCTCTTGACTGAAAACATGGGACACGCAATTTGTAGCCACTTTTCCCCATGAGCAAAACAAAGCGCAGGTTGGGTTGAAATTCAACATGGACCACGTTCTCGCTGAATTGCGGTGACGTCATCGGCCCCGGCTCAGACCAGTGGTTTTTGTCTGAATTTTGACGTCCGGATAAGCCTCCCCCTGATCAATTCTATAGTCTAGTGGCCCAGCCTGTTTCGTGGGAGGTCCCATCCATCTCGGGCCGGCCATCTCTGACGTCACCGGGCCATGTTGTGACGTCGCTGGACCGTGGCGGCGCGTCTCGGCGGCGCGGCTACCGCGCCAGCCGGCGGGGCGCCCGTGAATCAGTGTCAGCCCCCCCCCCCGCCCCCCGTTCCGCTTCATAAGCGGCGCCGCGGGGCTGCTGCGACGGAATGTCGTGACTCGGCGCAATACGCGACGGGGCCGCGGCGGCCGCCCTCTGGCAGCCGCAGACAGGGGAAACGGTTGCAACTGGAAATTCGATCAATAATGCGGGAAGCGTTTATTTTTACATTCATGGAAAAAAAACACAAATCACTATGGGATTCATCAAAAGTTGCCGAGGGACAGAATTCGGAGTATTTTCGATCGGAAAATGAGACATCCCTTTATTACCGAGCGGGCGAGAAGCGCCCGTGGGGTTTCTCGTCAACTTACTAGACAAATTTACATTTGACCCGGCCCGACCCGGCCCGACCCGGCCCGACCCGGCCATACAGACGCTTTTCGGAAGCTAATAACTTTGCAACCACTGCTCCGATTGAGATTGGGTTTTCACCATTGGAAAGGTCCATCAAATCAATTTTGTTTTTGGTATGGTGTGTTCTGATAGAGGTGGTATCACAGCGCGTGGCAGCTGGCACACGCGAACGTCGAAATGAACAAAAAAACTTGCAAAAACGATTCTTGATAAAAAAATGGCTGTATTATTATAAGCATTAATTTATACGCTGAAGCATACAGCGCTCAGGACGCACTCCTTTTTGGAGGATTTGAGAAAGGAGAAAAGAGAAAGGATATTTTGAACAATTTAACACAACTTAATTTGTATGTTGGCATGCATTGAGGCCTGGCAATTTTTCTGGAGGACTAAAATGACTATGTGTTACTACCACGTGTGCTCCCTTACCGTTTCATATTTCAAACCTGTTTTAGCTTTACCAGACAATTTTTCTGGAGGACTAAAATGACTGTTACTATCACGTGTGCTCCCTTACCGTTTCATATTGCAAACCTGTTTTAGCTTTACCAAACAGGTTGCATGAGCGCGCTCGCTCGGTCATCGCCCAAAAAGGCGTTTTACTGGTAGTGGTAGTCCTTTATCGTCTTTTCATCTAAGTTTGGCTTCTCAGAATGATGTGGACTACATCCCTTGTTATCATGTCGATGGCTGATCAGAACCAAAGGAGGCACATCTACCGGAATGGCTAACTTTCGTTCGTTACTGGTTCTGTGAAATGTGGACCGTATCAGCAACCAATCGGCTTTCATTGAGACGCAGCCGACTCGGTACCTTGTGCGACATATCTGCTTTCAATTGGCTGCGATTGGGACGCCTCCGCCTTCCCTCAGCGCCCGGCCGATAGACGACTGAAAACTTTGCTCGCACACAAACTTTCCGGCAGCAAATCTTTGTATACTTTAGTCAGTGATAAAGCCTAACTGGTTCGGATTGGCAGATATTGCCTGCGCCCTTTGACATGAGATCGGTCAATGGCGATACAACGTTTGCTGAAAAGGCGGATTCTAAATCGGCAGAACCAAATATTTTATGGAAGAAGTTTGCTCTCGCAGGACCTTTAATACAGGATCAGCATAGTAAAATCTGCAGAACAGGACCAGCATAGCAAAATCTGCAGAACGTCTTTTGAAAAGAGGCACGCGTTTCCATTCCAAATACATTGCAATAGAGAGCAAGCCCCTGGTTGATATTTCCTGTACATTAATGTAATGGTGCGTTTTCCATATTTTATTACAGATGACACTATTCTCTAGATTAATATCCACACACTCTCAGGAAAATAGCACCAATATTCTCGAGCGAGAGAGAGAAAAAATAGAGGCTTGGTGCATATGTGAGGAAAGGTTAGTGTGAACAGCCAAGACATGCCACTTCTTTTAACCATTGTTCTATGTTGAATACTTAACTGATTCATTAAGTATGAAATGTATTTGATTTTTTTTAGTTAACTAAAAAAAAATCATGTATCAAAGCCGATGTGGTTGAATATCTCCTGAGTCCAAACTTATGAAATACGCCTATGGAATAGATACATGCATAATTAACTATGCAGAACGGCTAGTGCAGAATGGACAATGCAGGAAACATACAATTTAACTACTGCATTGAACATCCGGGAAATAAGATAGCTGTCACATATTATCGAAGTCTCACTTTAATTAATATTATGTAAGATTAGTCTCAATACATATGCAAATGCCACCAAGAGGTGTCTAACATGTACCCTGAAGAGCAATGATGCGAAATGGAAGGGCGTGATTCGGCACACTTCAGATTTTGGATTTCTAACAGCTTAACAGCTAAATGTTCCGGTTAACACGCGCCCTGGAGGGGTCGGGGGCGAAATCCGCCCACCCTAAGTTTTTTTCGAGGATAGCGGAAAACGCCGTTTTGTGCATACCAGTTCGGAAATATATTATCCACATAATGTGCAACTATTGACCTCGGGTCATCTCAGGTTAGGTCACCAGGCCAGGTCACGTGACCCCCACCTCCAACAAAGTTTGTGGTCGTACCGCAGCCACAGTTGTTTGCCGATCGGTTTCAAACATGCAGGATTTTATAAGGTCAAAGGTGCCTTCAATTCTTATATCTCTGATTTTGTATATCGGTGACCTAAGGTCGGGTCAATTTCATGACCTCCCCATTATACGTCAATGGGGAAAATAATCAAGTGCTTCCTATTCCGAGAATACGCATGATATCAGTCCAATTCCTTCTAGATCATGTTATCATAGGCAATTATTGATGATTCAGGAGCAATTTTCGTGCAGTGACCACTACAGGGTCAGTCGAGGTCATCCGAGGTCACCAACACTTTGTTGTTAATAACACTCGACAGAATAAAGATAGAGAAGTGAAACCGGTACCAATGTGCTGGTCTAGTCGATACACGTGTCTCCCAGTATGCAACATGACCTACTTGGACCTTGACCTGAGGTCAAATTTCTAAGTTGACCTAAACTGGTCAACATGAATATGATTCGAAGTGCATTGACGAGACGAACACGATGGTCCCAACATTATTGCCTTATCTTTATGAGGTAAAAGTTATTTGCGAAAAACTATTTTGTCATAAATAGCCTTTTTGACCTTTGATGACCTCTGGAGCCTAAACTATTGACCTGAGCTAAATTTTAGGACATCTATGGCGATTGCATATTTCAAGAGCTTTCTATTTCTTTGTTTTCTGTTCGTTCTTAGCTATCACAGTTCACGAGGTATTTGGGGGTTTCTGGAGCAAAGTGCTAAAATGGGATTTTTGTTGGCATATTTGACCCCATTTGACCTCGAAGATATTGACCTAGGGTCATGACAATGTCGAAAAACATAGTTCCCTACAGAACCTCCCTACCCTACAAATTTCGCTATTGTAGCTCCTATGGGGAGGGGGCGAAATCTTAGGGGGAATCCGCCCCCCCCCCCCCTCTCCAGTGCGTGTAATTATCAGAGGCCTTCCAGGGCGCGTGTTAAAATGTTTGCAGTGAAGGGCCACCTTACGTGGAAATACTAATACCCTATGTCGATATTTTCCAAGAGGAATGCCATCCGAGCGGCAGCTGACCGGACGCCGAGCAGGGCGGTGGCCGAACGCCCGCTACGAGAATGATAGGGCGCCGAGCAGGGCGGTGGCCGAACGCCCGCTACGAGAATGATAGGGCGCCGAGTAGAGCGGTGGCCAAACGCCCGCTACGAGAATGATAGGGCGCCGAGCAGGGCGGTGGCCGAACGCCCGCTACGAGAATGATAGGGCGCCGAGCAGGGCGGTGGCCGAACGCCCGCTACGAGAATGATAGGGCGCCGAGTAGAGCGGTGGCCAAACGCCCGCTACGAGAATGATAGGGCGCCGAGCAGGGCGGTGGCCGAACGCCCGCTACGAGAATGATAGGGCGCCGAGCAGGGCGGTGGCCGAACGCCCGCTACGAGAATGATAGGGCGCCGAGCAGGGCGGTGGCCGAACGCCCGCTACGAGAATGATAGGGCGCCGAGTAGAGCGGTGGCCGAACGCCCGCTACGAGAATGATAGGGCGCCGAGTAGAGCGGTGGCCGAACGCCCGCTACGAGAATGATAGGGCGCCGAGCAGGGCGGTGGCCGAACGCCCGCTACGAGAATGATAGGGCGCCGAGCAGGGCGGTGGCCGAACGCCCGCTACGAGAATGATAGGGCGCCGAGCCGGGCGATGCACAGTGGGCGAGAACGGCCTGTTAGCGCGACACGACGTTTCTGCTTCAATTTACGGCATCGGTTTGAACATATAGCATATCAATCGATAGCTGATGAATCAGGGAGCTCAAAATATGCACTTTCTTTTATCTGGGTTTAACCCAGCATTGACCGGGGAGGCAAATATTGCCCCCTCGTTATCTTCGGAACCAATGATTGCAGCGAAACGCACAAGGCGGCATTCGAAAGCTCTCAGTGACTCCCATCTAAAACATACTCGAAATTGTAGAACACACATATTAGGTGACATATTAGGTCAAAGTTGGGTCAAAGGTCAAAATCGAGGCATTTGAGTTTATGGGCCATACTTTTCATCTAAAGCCTTTGATTGCGACCCTAATCACTCAAAATGCTCCCAAAGGTATAATACACATCCCGCATGAGATAAAGTGAGATTATTGGCAAATTGTAAGGTCAAGGTCAGGTCACAAAAATGCGCAGAAAATCTACGAAAGTCATGCGACACATGTTTTATGGGCTATTGTACACGTGTAATTCGCTAGTGATAGTCATTTTACCATCTGACCTCATTTAAGTGAAGTTAGTGTCAAGCTCAGCTCAGATCAAGGTCAGGTCACATAAGGTCAACAAATTTAATTGATAAATATAAATACAAAAAGCATGTTTCTAGACCGATTTTGTATCATAAATACAGTGCTGACATTTATTTGTCTGTATCTGGTCAATAAAAGCAAAAAACACTAGCAAATATGACGTCATGAGTTACTCTTAGTTAGGGAGCCATAAGTCTGTCAAAAACAAAGATATTGCTTTGAAATTTGGTTTGGGTAATGACCATAGCTGGTTCTCTAACATATCTCCGGTTTTTGGAAAATGTTGGAGAAGTTTGATTTTGAAGGCATCTTTTTAAACAAAATATGTTTGTATTTTTTGTTGTGATCAAAAACAAAACTTTCGAAAATCCGAGACAGCCACTTTGTAGCCCTTGTCATTTGCTATCTTTATACTTTTATCCTTTAAAAAAAATGGCCTCTTACGGCCAGTTAAATAGGGACAGCAGAGATCTGGGCATTATAATGGCGCAGAGTTAATAGTGATGTACACTATAAAATAAGCTCCAAACTAAAAAGCGCAAATATGCGTAAGGTTTATTTTAATAGGCACAAAGTATAAACTCTAACGAGGCAGCACAAATGTTTCATCAAAGCGGAGAACCGTGGAATGAAAATTGTAGGATTCACTCAAGTTTTGATTCTGTTGGTTAGCCACTTCAAATAGCATACCTCATTTAATGTTAGAATATGAAATTGCTAATTCAAAAGGTCATATATAGGTATTTCGGGCTGCTGATTATTTGTACTTTAAGGAAAAAAAATACCACAAAGGCTCTACGAAACGTTCTTCGCCTCTCACATTAGCATATATCCATGCGATGAGAATGAGGCGCGCCATAGCAATATCGGCGGCTGAACAATAGTGTGCATTTGAAGACATGGTGCATACAAATACAAAAATGTATTGGCGAATCGGTGTTATACTTTCATGCTGTAGACATTTTGCTTAAAAATGAGCAGTATAAAATAGTCATTTATGACATTGTATTTTTCACCCCATGTCGCGCTAGAAGGCCGTTATGCGATGGCCGAACGAACCCTGTGCGATGGCCGAACGCCCGCTACGATAAACCGACACACTATTCACTAATGTCTCAGCATTGCGTGTGTAGCCGCGAACTTCATAACACAAAGATAAGAAATGTGCTATGCTGTAGTATTTTTGTGGTTGTAAGTTAATATCTGCATACTAAGCACAGCAAAAATTATGTTCAGTTGACGCTTCAGTCGAGTAGGTATAGCGGAATTAAACGTACCTATTCCAATCTGCCCAGTAACTATGTATTATGTAAGCCACAACCATTGAACACATGGGGCTCAAAGACAAAAGATGTATGCATGCCTTGTGAGAAATGCAACCCTGAATAAATATCAGTGATTTGAAAGAAGTGAGAAATGCTGGTCGAGGTGAAAACACTGGTTTCTCGGGGTGCCCCTAGCGGATCTATTTAGTCATATAAACCACGGCAAATAATATGAAATGAATTTATGTGTGCATTGTACGGCAAACTCACTGTCATACACCATTATTAGTGTGATACAGCGCCGGATATATACCAGTAAGACGCCGTAGTTGGCGATGAACGAGCGAGCGCAAACGAAATGTATGGTGAAATTCAACTCGATCGGGCAAGTAGTTTCTGAGATACAAAAAAAAGAGAGTACGTACGCACGTGCACAGGGACCCCACCCCTGACTTGTGGGAAAGTGGCGACTAAGAGGTCCCTAACTACATACCAAATTTGAACACAATCGGCCCAGCCGTTCATGAGATATATATATAATAGGGGAGCACGTGCGCACGTGCAGAGGCACCCCATCCCTGACTTGTGGAAAGGTGGCGGCTGAGAGGTCCCTAACCACGCACAAAATTAGAACACAATCGGCCCAGCAGTTGCGGAGTTTTTGCGAGAAAACACTTTTCAACACCCCTTACGCGGCACGCGCCACGCGCAGTGGTAGTCACCCACATGAGCCGGCACCGGTCTCAAACAGGTTAGGTTGGATGAGGCTACTCAGCAAAGAAACCCGCTTGTCAATAAGACGTGCGGTTGCAGAGATATTAGCTTCTCAAAAGCGTCGCCACCGGCCGGGTCGGGCCGGGTCGGGCCGGGTCGGGCCGGCTGAAATCAGCGGTCGGTAGACTTTCTGGTTCATAACACATTTGTGTTTTGTTTACAAACAAACAAAAAACTGTTTGGTTTGGTCACAAGTTCTGTGATAATGTACTAACATCGGTTGATGAAGGAAGGAGTCTATAGTTAAATCGGGAGAGAGAAAAAAAAACGGGACGGCGGGTGAATTTGCCCTCTCCAGTGGATATGTTGAAGAATAGGGCCATACTTTGTTGTGTACTTTTATTCAGGGTTTTTACCTAGTCTTATATTTTTGAAGTTTTCTAGAGTATTTTAAAGTGTAAAAACGGTAAAAACAAATATTTCAGCACTCATCGTGGCGTCTTCCTCAGTGAGAGTGGATTTATTCCACACTTGCACTCCAATAACTCCACAGAGTGGATTTATTCCACACTCACTGAGGAAGGTACCACGATGAGCGCTGAAATATTTGTTTTTACCGCTTTTACACTTAAATGTACTCTTGAAAACTTCGAGAGAGAAAAAAATATAAGACTAATGTTAGGGTATACCACTCCTCCTTTACACATACACACATTCTGTTTATGAATTCATTTATAAATTTGAACGCAAGGAAGTAGACCTTGAATAATAAGTCACGGCATAAGCTGCAACAGAACATCATTAATGGTGTTTACATAGCAATTAAGTACTAGTGGAGGTTCGGCTACTAATAAAGGGAAGTTAAAGTTTCCCTTCGCCTCATTTGATCACAACTATGGCGCAGGTGCGTCAATTGATTGAATCGTGCGAGTATTCTATTACATTGCGTCCGAATAGGCGTTTCGATATCGACGACGTTAATTTTCTCGTTTTATTTGTCACTGACGGCGGATTGGACATTACATAATGCATAATACATAATAAATATATAGCATACATATAGCATAATACTTACTCTGAATTTATCACTTGGCAACGTATGCGCCATTTTTTGGAAGGCTGACAGCTCCAAATCCCGGTTTTAACTGAAGTTAGCTGCAGTAGTTAATGTATGAAATGCACATTAAAGATATACTAAAATAACAGCAACTCTGTATATACTCATATACGGATATACAACATTCAAACACTTACGGGAAACCTAGGCGCCGAGCACGGGTCACAGAAAACTCGCCGAGAAGAGTATCTAGGGCCTTGGCCACGAAGTGCCGGTCGGCTGGAGAAGTGCTATCAACTGGAGTTGTTGCAGAAGTTGGCCGCCAGGGACCGCTAATGAGCCAGGGTGTTATGACGTCGCAAGCAAATAGTACTGCTAAATATTGATTTATTTATGAACAAATAAATAAGTACACATTTAGCGTTAAATATTTAACTGTTACCATTTGCTTGCGACGTCATCACACCCTGGCTCACTAGCGGTCCCTGGCGGCCAACTGCTGCAACAAATCCAGTTGATCGTGCTAGCCGGCCGGTCGTGCATCACAGAGTCGCATCACCGCCTTTTCCTCCCACACACAGCGCAAATCGATATAGAGGATCACAGATATGGCACAGTACGGCCATCCCAAATGGCTGTAGGCTGCCATATATGGCTACTAACAAAGGGAAAGGGCGGTCATAATAATAAAATGAAGGGAACCTCAAAATGACGATTAAGGTGTTTTAAACAAACTTATCGCATAATTACCAACTTTTATGCGCTAAACCCATCCGGAAGACCAATTGGCATCGATTATTGTTTGTATTCTAGTGATTTCCACCCAAAAAAAAACACCTTACCAAATAGTAGACAATCCTCCACTAATCCTCCACTAATTTCTAACTGCAATGTAAACACCATTATTGACAATGCAATGTTGATGATTTATTTTGGTAGGATGTTCCTGTGACATTCGCCTTAATGCGTAACTGATGGTCAAGCTACCGTGATTCGAATGTTTGAACACAAAATGTGGTGTTTTGAAGAACAGCGTTGTTAAAGCCCACACTTTTACGGAACATTGTGTATATGTTGAAGGAAGACACGAGTAAATACTGTGAATACAATAAATATCTTCGCAAAAGATGGAACGACAGTTTTCGATCTGGTACTTTTTCTGCCGGATCGCGGAGTAAATGTTTGCCTTATTCGCAGGACGCCGGCGCGTGATGTGATGACCCGCGAACACGCTGCAGGGTGAGTGTTGACTCCAGCGGCTGAGGTGAACGCAGTTTATTAACGCGGGGAATATACAGCAGGGAAGGTTCAGCGAAGTCCGCATCGATAACAGCGACTGGCGAGGCCCGCAAGGGTGAACTGGAAACTGGGAGGAGATCGGATGCACCTGCACCTAGCTGGCGTGTCAGTGCGAGTTTTGATAATAACAGAAGTATACAGTGTATGCCTGCAAAGGGCGACTGACGCCTCGAAAACATTTCCCATTTGGCAGGAGGAATTTTGCATGCCTTACAGCACGTGCGATATTTAAGCCTCTTTGAGTAGCGGAGACCATTGGAAATCCAAAATATCTAGTGTATGCAAGTCACAACCACCGTGTCGACTCGAGCGCAAAACGTCTCCAGATGTTGACGGCAACTGGCAAGACCTACAACTGCAACCTGCAACCTGCAGGACCTGCGACCTGCAATGCAGCGAAAGACGGAGAAATACTGTGCAAATATGCACCGTCTCCGCTGTGTATTGGATACCTCTGCTGCGATACGAGTGGTCCGATTCCCGTCCGGCCGCCTGTCTCACCTGCCTGGGGAGGCTGGCAGTCCTGACCTGCTGGCTGGCGGCCACAGTCATCCCCGCCCGGCCGCCCGGCTAGGACCCCGCCCGGCCGCCCGGCTCGGACCCCGCCCGGCAGCCCCGCCCGGCCGCCCGGCTAGGACCCCGCCCGGTCGCACGGCTCGGACCCCGCCCGGCCGCCCGGCTCGGACCCCGCCCGGCCACACGGCTAGGACCCCGCCCGGCCGCCCCGCCCGGCCGCCCGGCTCGGACCCCGCCCGGTCGCAAGGCTCGGACCCCGCCCGGCCGCCCGGCTCGGACCCCGCCCGGCCGCCCCGCCCGGCCGCCCGGCTAGGACCCCGCCCGGCCGCACGGTTAGGACCCCGCCCGGTCGCACAGCTAGGACCCCGCCTGGCCGCCCGGCTCGGCGCCCCATCAGCGCACACTCCGCCGACATGATATTACGCATGGACAGCACGCCCCCGGCGGCGAACACTGGCCAGACTCGGGGTCACGGGTCCTCGGACAGGGTGGAGTGAGGGTTCGGTGGAGTCGGAACACGCCCCCGCTGGACGACAGCCCATCAGGGAGTCAGAGGTCAGATCCACCCTGCTGCCTGACGTCCACACAGCGCACCACCGACCCCGCCAGCCGCAACAAACTCCACTGTACAACCCGGCGACCCCGACCCCGCCAGCCGTAACAAACTCCACTGTACAACCCGGCGACCCCGCCAGCCGTGACAAACTCCACTGTATAACCCAGCGACCCCGCCAGCCGTAACAAACTCCACTGTACAACCCAGCGACCCCGCCAGCCGTAACAAACTCCACTGTACAACCCAGCGACCCCGACCCCGCCAGCCGTAACAAACTCCACTGTACAACCAGCGACCCCGCCAGCCGTAACAAACTCCACTGTACAACCCGGCGACCCCGCCAGCCGTAACAAACTCCACTGTACAACCCAGGGACCCCGCCAGCCGTAACAAACTCCACTGTACAACCCAGCGACCCCGCCAGCCGTAACAAACTCCACTGTACAACCCAGCGACCCCGACCCCGCCAGCCGTAACAAACTCCACTGTACAACCAGCGACCCCGCCAGCCGTAACAAACTCCACTGTACAACCCAGCGACCCCGACCCCGCCAGCCGTAACAAACTCCACTGTACAACCAGCGACACCGCCAGCCGTAACAAACTCCACTGTACAACCCGGCGACCCCACCAGCCGTAACAAACTCCACTGTACAACCCGGCGACCCCGCCAGCCGTAACAAACTACACTGTACAACCAGCGACCCCACCAGCCGTAACAAACTCCACTGTACAACCAGCGACCCCGCCAGCCGTAACAAACTCCACTGTACAACCCACCGACCCCGCCAGCCGTAACAAACTCCACTGTACAACCAGCGACCCCACCAGCCGTAACAAACTCCACTGTACAACCCGGCGACCCCGCCAGCCGTAACAAACTCCACTGTACAACCAGCGACACCGCCAGCCGTAACAAACTCCACTGTACAACCCGGCGACCCCACCAGCCGTAACAAACTCCACTGTACAACCCGGCGACCCCGCCAGCCGTAACAAACTCCACTGTACAACCCGGCGACACCGACCCCGCCAGCCGTAACAAACTCCACTGTACAACCCACCGACCCCGCCAGCCGTAACAAACTCCACTGTACAACCCGGCGACACCGACCCCGCCAGCCGTAACAAACTCCACTGTACAACCCACCGACCCCGCCAGCCGTAACAAACTCCACTGTACAAACAGCGACCCCACCAGCCGTAACAAGCTCCACTGTACAACCCGGCGACCACGCCAGCCGTAACAAACTTCACTGTACAACCAGCGACACCGCCAGCCGTAACAAACTCCACTGCACAACCCGGCGACCCCACCAGCCGTAACAAACTCCACTGTACAACCCGGCGACCCCGCCAGCCGTAACAAACTCCACTGTACAACCCGGCGACACCGACCCTGTGCGGATAACATTGAAATGCATGCCTCCAGGGCTGACTCAGCGCTGGCTCTGGCGACATCGTAAATTGCGAGTGAGAAATATGTAACCTAATTTGCCTGGTTGATGACACAAACTGATCTCAGCGCCGATACAGCACCGGATAGTTCTCGTTTGCATCTTTTCGTCGACGATACGGGTCTATTCTATTTGTAGGCGCTCGTTTGTGATATTCAGCAGACCGATGTAGTTTGAAGGCACGCCTGTTCCGGTATCCGAACTATTTCTGACGATTCTTCTTGTTGAGTTTTCGTCTGACAACGTACCAATTTAAGGACATCTTCCCGTGTGGCACATTACAGTGTTCGCGAATGATAAGAGGTGAGCTGAATAGCATATGTTATTCAGCTGTATGCAACATACATGTATACTATCAATACAGCAAGGTGCCATGAAATACAATGTGATGTAGGTTTATTAGATATTGTTACGCGACTGCTCACTTAACCCCGACCATTTGAGGGAGCGACCTATCACCAGTCTACGCGATAGGTTACGCGACTGCTCACTTAACCCCGACCATTTGAGGGAGCGACCTATCACCAGTCTACGCGATAGGTTACGCGACTGCTCACTTAACCCCGACCATTTGAGGGAGCGACCTATCACCTCACTTAACCCCGACCATTTGAGGGAGCGACCTATCACCAGTCTACGCGATAGGTTACGCGACTGCTCACTTAACCCCGACCATTTGAGGGAGCGACCTATCACCTCACTTAACCCCGACCATTTGAGGGAGCGACCTATCACCAGTCTACGCGATAGGTTACGCGACTGCTCACTTAACCCCGACCATTTGAGGCAGCGACCTATCACCAGTCTACGCGATAGGTTACGCGACTGCTCACTTAACCCCGACCATTTGAGGCAGCGACCTATCACCAGTCTACGCGATAGGTTACGCGACTGCTCACTTAACCCCGACCATTTGAGGCAGCGACCTATCACCAGTCTACGCGATAGGTTACGCGACTGCTCACTTAACCCCGACCATTTGAGGGAGCGACCTATCACCTCACTTAACCCCGACCATTTGAGGGAGCGACCTATCACCAGTCTACGCGATAGGTTACGCGACTGCTCACTTAACCCCGACCATTTGAGGGAGCGACCTATCACCAGTCTACGCGATAGGTTACGCGACTGCTCACTTAACCCCGACCATTTGAGGGAGCGACCTATCACCAGTCTACGCGATAGGTTACGCGACTGCTCACTTAACCCCGACCATTTGAGGCAGCGACCTATCACCTCACTTAACCCCGACCATTTGAGGGAGCGACCTATCACCTCACTTAACCCCGACCATTTGAGGGAGCGACCTATCACCAGTCTACGCGATAGGTTACGCGACTGCTCACTAACCCCGACCATTTGAGGGAGCGACCTATCACCAGTCTACGCGATAGGTTACGCGACTGCTCACTTAACCCCGACCATTTGAGGGAGCGACCTATCACCAGTCTAGTGCGTACTCGTAGCAGACGTGAAAGCCGAAATATCGTTAGAAAACTACGGTTAAGCTGAGTTAAACCATTGACATGTTCCGGCAGATAACGTGACCCGCTAACCCGTTAACCCTTTAACATATACCATTTTTAGGAGGGGGTGTAAACACATAATGCAGCCCCTAAAAATGAGGTATTGTGTTGCGATAAGACAGACAGAGACGCGGTAAAGGCGTTAATTATCGCCGATAGGGGTCGTGGTGCTGCCGGCCCTATCTTGCGTTGTTTCCCCCTTCCTTGTTCCTGTTTGCTCGAAGCACTTTAATAATAGGTCACGCTAATATAGGTGGTAACCTTCCGTGGTTCCTTGTGCTCCCTTGACCCTTTGTTAATTTGTGATCTCGTTATTGTACTCGTCCTCAGTTGACCTGAGGACACGTCCTCAGTTGACCTGAGGACTCGTCCTCAGTTGACCTGAGGAAACGTCCTCAGTTGACCTGAGGACTCGTCCTCAGTTGACCTGAGGACTCGTCCTCAGTTGACCTGAGGAGACGTCCTCAGTTGACCTGAGGACACGTCCTCAGATCAACTGAGTCCCCATGAGTCGTCAGGATGTGATCTGAGAGATGTAGAATGGTTCTCTCGGCAAGGTGAAAATTGGAATAAATAGCATTATTACATCAGACAAAAAAGTGGATCGACCAAAACGTGGCGCAAGATGAAGATTTATAAACTTATCGATGATTGAAATGCAACCCTACAGGAAAGAGATTATTGAAGAAGTTACCTGCAGTTCGAGGACTGGCAAACTCTATTAGCAATGTTGCTTAAATCGATCAAAGCAGTTAAACCAAGTGCTTCTAAAAAGCATCGAAAGATTTGATCGAGCGGCAGTAAAACTGATCAGTCCCACTAACTGTGGCCATCAGAACCCTGACAATGTCCGAAGCTGGGCCATTCAGCACCGATCCGCCGACAACGGACGCCAACTTTTCTCCGTGGCCAGGTCACCGGCCGCCACTGAACTGAGATTGTCTGCGATGTGGGCTCGAAGTCTCTGCGATGTGGGCTCGAAGACTCTGTGTGGCGCGATGCGACCCGTGGACGGAGGCTCACACTGCCTAACAACCGTCGGCAAAAAACATCAATTACAGCTCTGCTTTCAGCGTTGCTTAGCAACGGTAAGCAAGGAGATTAGAGAAAGGAGAGAAGGGAGAAGAAAGAGGAGATGAAAGAGGACAAGAAGATAGGAGAGGAGAGGGTAGAAGAGGAGAGGATAGACGAGAGAAGAATAGAAGAAACTAGTGGATAGTTAACCTGTTCACCCATCGACATATCTTGAGATACCTTGATTTTCTTCCCTGAAGTGCCGGTGATCAGCGTGTTAATTGCTGTTTAGGCGAACTGTGGAAGTGGCCGTTGGTGCGCTCCTGTCTCAAACCCATAGACACCGTCTTTAACTAAATGACTGTATCGCACGGTTCCAAAACAGTAAACGCACCGCGGTCCCGCACTGCCGGTCACGTCGGCTGCCGGTCACGGAATGTCCCGCTCCCCGCGACCCGACCCGACCCCATCACCTCGACTCACCGCGGAATGCCCCGCTCCCCACCTGGCGACCACGTGGTACCGGGACCAGACCCGACCCCATCACCTCGACTCACCACGGAATGCCCCCTTCACCGCCCGGCGACCACGAGGTACCGGGACCAGACCCGACCCCATCACCTCGACTCACCACGGAATGCCCCCTTCACCGCCCGGCGACCACGAGGTACCGGGACCAGACCCGACCCCATCACCTCGACTCACCACGGAATGCCCCCTTCACCGCCCGGCGACCACGAGGTACCGGGACGAGACCCGACCCCATCACCTCGACTCACCGCGGAATGTTCCGCTCCCCGCCCGGCGACCGCGTGGTATCGGGACCAGACCCGACCCCATCACCTCGACTCACCACGGAATGCCCCGCTCCCCGCCCGGCGACCACGTGGCACCGGGCCCGACCCGACCCCATCACCTGTCGATTCCCCGCCCGGCGACCACGTGGTACCGCGACCCGACCCGACCCCATCACCTGTTGATTCTCCAGCCAGTCAGTGAGCCGCACGCCACCGCGCCGCTGCCAATCACAGTGCGCCGCCCGGTCATTGCCCCGCACCGACCCATAGTCTGATCGGTCACTTAACCCGCGCGGCCCTGGGGGGTACATTTTACCCCCTCCCGGATTTTCTCAATAACTTGAACACTATGAAAGATATCGAAGTTACACTTTCGGTACCTTATGCTGCATCAATTCTACGTCTTCTGTATTTTTTTTAATTGAAATTGGTGAAGTAGTTTGGGAGATAATGACGTTTTAGTGGTGTCATGTCATGCCATTTTTCGTGTAAAAACGTCAAATGTGTGTAAAATCGTACAAACTAGAGTTTTGATGCAAATCGCAAATAAAAACGCCAAAAGAAAGGAAATAACATTCTCTTCTAAATGGCCATCTCGGATTTACGAACTTTTGGGTTTTTGACCCCAACAAAATAATACAAACTGATTTTTTTTTCGGAAGAATTTCCACAAAAGTATTTTTTTAAAGATATTAAAAAACGGAAGATATATTAGAGAGCCAAGTATGGACGATACCCAAACCAAATTTCAAAGCAATATCGTTATTTGTGACTGACTTATGGCTCCCAAGGTATAAGTAACTCATGACGTCATTTTTTAAAGTTACGTTTTTGGGCTTTTAGTGACCAGATACAGACAAATAAATGACACCGCTGTATTTCTGAGACAAAGTTGGTCTAGAAACATGCCTTTTAATTTATATTTATCACTTTCAAATTTTGTCCTTTTTGTGACCTGACCTTGACCTGAGGGCCATTATATGGGGTCAGGTTGCTAAAATGGCTGCTACTATCGAATTATACGTGTAAAATAACCCATACAACATGTGTGGCATGACTTTCGTAGACCTGTGACCTTTTGTGACCTGACCTTGACCTTGACATTTTCTTACAATTTCACTTTTGCTTATGCGAGACATGCATTATACATTTTAGAGCACTTTGTGAGATATTAGTCACAATCTAAGGCTTTAGATGGAGAGTATGTCCCAAAAACCGAAATACCTCAACTTTAACATTTGACCTGACTTGACCTGACATGAGACCTTATTTTAAGAATTTCGGGGATGCTTTATATTCTTCTCACTGAGAGCTTTCAAGCACCGCCTTGCGCGTCTCGTTGTGGTCATGGGTTCGAAGAATACGAGGGGGGGTAAAATTCACTCCTCCCCCCCCCCCCCTCCAACGCAGCGCGTTCGGCTGGAGACCCAGCGCAGCGCGGATTAAAGCGAAATATTGACATTTTGATATATTTTCTGCATTATATTATGCAACATATATGGTATTACATTGATTGAGTCTCAAATAAAAAGTTAAATATCAACTTCTTTAATTTCAAAAATGTATTTGGGGGAAATTTAAAAACAGGTACATATACCTCTTTCGGAGTCCATGATCGGTATTTTCTCTTCACTATTGGGAGCGAGACATATCTGGCGCCTTCGTTTCAATTTTGTTTTCAACGTTGAAAAGTGATAATAACTTAAATCATTTCTACGAAATACCAAGTGTATGGGCGACCAAAGTGAAGAGCAATTTTCAGACTCTTTTTATGAATTGACAAAACAAAATGTCTGAGCTAATCCAAATCCACAGTAACGTTAGACAAGGCATATTTTAGAATTATTGAGGAATTATATTCACATATAAGTTAATAATGAGCAGGAAAAGCATCTAAGTATCAAAAATGTGCCAACTACTTCCCGATACCGCTGTTTTCAATATGGAACGCTTAAGCGTTTTGAAATTGAAGTAACTTCGGTTAGAGACATTTAAATTCTTAATGTGAATGGATTTACATGTAAGTTTGTCTCCTCTACCAATTTGAAGTACTAACTCCATTTGTGTGGAAAAGGGTAATTATTTCCCTTTTTCCCTCAGTCGGCCGGCCGATCAGGGTCGTGGCCCGGAGCAGGTCACACAGGCTTCTCCCCATGCCTAGCCGAGCTGCCCCGAGCTCCTCCCCATGCCCAGCCGAGCTCCTCCGAGCTCCTCCCATGCCTAGCCGAGCTCCTCCGAGCTCCTCCCATGCCTAGCCGAGCTCCTCCAAGCTCCTCCACATGCCTAGTCCAGCTCCTCCGAGCTCCTCCCCATGCCTAGCCGAGCTGCTCCGAGCTCCTCCCCATGCCCAGCCGACCTCCTCCGAGCTCCTCCCCATGCCCAGCCGACCTCCTCCCATGCCCAGCCGAGCTGCGAGTGGTAGGGAAGGATAGCCTTCCTACTAAACCTTAGCTCAGTTGGTTAACCCGCCATTGGCTGGGGGGGGGGGCGCCCCCTGATGAACTTTCACAATAGCTCAGAAACCAATAGAGCTATCGACATGAAAATTCAGGTACCTTCTTCTACATCAAGTATACGTCTTCTGTGCAACCATGAAGACATTTCATCGAAATATTGTCGAAATATAGCGAATTTAGTGACGTCACTACACACGAGTTTGACAAAAAAAAATAAGCTAAACTTTAGCAGGCCGTACAAATGCCATATTTGAAGAAAAATGAAATAAAAACGCCAAAAGATATCAACTAGCAAGGGATACAAAATGGCTATCTCGGAGTTTTGAAACTTTTGGTTTTTAACCTAAAACAAATCGAGAAAAAAAGGTTTTTTGTTGTTGTTTTAAATGCCCTCAAAATCTACATTTTCAAACATTAAAAACGGAATATAGGTCGAAGAATCACATGAGGACAATACCCAAACCAAATTTAAAAGCAAAATCTTCATTTTTGACTGACTTATCGGTCCCAAGTATGAGTAACTCATGACGTCATATTTTGGAATTGCATGTTTTTGCTTTTAGTGACCAGATACAAACAAAAAAATATCAGTATTGCATTTCTGAGACAAAACTGGTATAGACACATGCTTTTTTATTTATATTTATCAATTTCAAAATTTTGACCATATTTGACCTAACCTTGACCTTATATGGTGTCATATTGTGAAAATGACAGCTCTATCGAATTATGCGTGTAAAATAAACCATACATGTGTCGCATGACTTTCGTAGACCTGTGACATTTTGTAACCTGACCTTGACCTTGGCCTATGCTTACAATTTCTCTTTTGCTTATGCGGGATATGTATTATACCTTTGAGAGCACTTTGTGCGATAATAATCGCAATTTAAGGCTTTGGATGGAAAGTATGGCCCAAAAACTAAAGTATCTCAATTTTATCTTTGACCTGATCGTGACCTGACATGTGATCTTATTTGGATTGTTTTTGTATGCTTTGGATGCGTCTCATTGAGAGCTTTCGATTGCCGCCTTGCGTGTCTTGATGCGGTTATTGGTTCGGAAGATAACCAGGGAGGGGGGGGGGACGAAAAAGCCCCCCTCCCCAGCCAATGACGTTCGGCTGAGACCCCAGCCAATGCCGGGTTTAAGCGTTCCCCTTGTAACGAGAAGTTCCTGGGTTCGAGCCCCGTGCATACCGGAGCTTTTCACAGATCGGTGCGGACACACAGACACACACAACACACACAGACACTCACAGACACACACACAGACACACACAGACACACACAGACACTCACAGACACACACACAGACACACACACACACAGACACACACACAGACACACAGACAAACACAGACACATATAGACACACACAAACACACACACAGACACACACAGACGATGTGGTGCCCATCTCATAATCTGGCAGTTGCGTCCCCGTCACCCCGTCACCATCTCATAAGTCGATCCCCCACCGGGCCTCTGCTGACACCATGACCCGAGCGGCGGCCGCCGACGCCTTGTCAGCTACCGCTGTCCCGGCAGTTGTGCTAAGTCAGCGTTATCAGAGATCCACCGTCGAACGTCCACCCTGTGACCCTCTGACTCTGTATTCCGGTCCACCCTGTGATCCTGTGACTCTGTATTCCGGTCCGTCAGACTGATGCGCAGTAATGGGTTCGACCGATTGGTTCGTCTTTCGACCAATCAGGAATAGCCTGATATACTCTAATAGCCTTCCGACCTCGCTGCACAGAGATCAATGTGATAAAAGGGCGGATCCTGACCCATGACGACAGAGGTGTCTCTCACCCCTTCTTCCGCGGACGCTCACGACGGTCGGACGTGTTTCTCTGTCGCTCCCGCTCTATATACAAAAACCTTCTGAGTGTTAACCTTCTATGTGTTAACAGTCAAACGGACGATAGCACCCGACAGTGCTACAACACACACACACGCACACACACACACACACACACACACACACACACACACACACACACACACACACACACACACACACACACACACACACACACGCGCGCGCGCGCGCGCGCACGCACGCACGCACGCACTCACGCAGGCAGGCACGCACACGCACACGCACACGCACACGCACACGCACACGCACACGCACACGCACACGCACACGCACACGCACACGCACACGCACACGCACACGCACACGCACACGCACACGCACACGCACACGCACACGCACACGCACACGCACACGCACACGCACACGCACACGCACACGCACACGCACACACACACACACACACACACACACACACACACACACACACACACACACACACACACACACACACACACACACACACACACACACACACAGATACTTTTCAAAAGTAAGGTAGAAGAGGTGCGAACAGGAGAGGAGTAAAAGAGGACAAAATATGAGATAAGAGTGCGAGATGAAATTCGGAAAGTGAAAGAAGCGGAGTTAGTCAGCATCAGGATGCGCAGTAACCGTGTTGAGTGATCAGTGATCAGTGATCAGTGATCAGTGATCAGGGATCAGTGATCAGGGAGGGATGAAACTGATCAGGCTGATCTGAGCAGCTGCGCTGTGGGTCTTGAGATTGTCCGGACTCTTTACGAGGATATATCTCCACAGGATGACATCACTTATCAAAACATCTGCCGGCACAAAAGCTAGGCTGAGGGTCGATGCACGCAATCGTCAGACCGGCTCATTTGGAATGGCTATTGTGGTAGGTATGATTGTCCGAGACATATATAGTCGTGAGGTTTCTTCGAAGTTCTTCAAATGCCGATGTCTCGTAATTTCTTGTGCAGTCATTTCCATAATTAGTTTATTATCAGCCAGTTTGACTTTAAGCTGTCATATTTGGGTAGATGAATACTTTTATCAGTATACACCAAAACATCTAAAAATACACAAACAAGAGCTAGTTTCTTAAGCATGTTTGTATAGAACAATATCGCCGACCCCAACCGGATATTCTGCGATAGCTTTAATGCAACAAGTTAACGGCCAAAGCCTTTGGTTGGGTTGGTTGGCCAGCACCTCTCCATTTGAGCACAAAATGCTAACACCCTCCTGCA
Organism: Chirona hameri; assembly: GCA_036785665.1. NCBI lineage: Eukaryota > Metazoa > Arthropoda > Thecostraca > Balanomorpha > Balanidae > Chirona > Chirona hameri. The sequence continues at coordinate 42,442 of JAXIVJ010001714.1, forward strand.
TTTACATATATTCTGAGCGAGTTATATCGCAGCCTCTTTGTTTGCCTCGGAGCTGTCTCTTTAACTTGCTATGCACCGCAAAGCACTGGTCCGCGTGTAACATTTACGAGGTTCTTGAAACTGTCATGCTTGACATGGGTTCGCCATAATAAACATTGGAGTTAGATCTGAATCGTATGTTAAATGCTAATTTTAAACATGAATGCTACTAGCTATTCCTAACAACTGGTATAACAGAACCTACCTTAAATTATATTCTCCTCACATCGCTACAAATGGTCATGTGAGCTTAGGGCTGAGACTAATGTGGTTGCATTATAGGATCTAAAGACGGCAAATGTAAATTCAAGTTTCAGTGCCATTTATTACAAACATCCGAGATATCCGACATTTATTTAACATGCCACATTTTCTCGCAACGGCGCAGGACCGCGTTTGACAAATTGCTGACTTCTTTGCTATGAGCATCGAAATATGTACTATGCTATTCACTGAGACAGGACTTCCGAATTATTAAGCGAGGTTGTAAATCTCAAGCATTTATTATTGTGGGAAATGGCAAGTCTAGGAATTTACAGAGAAGGCAATTCACTTTCTCTGTGCGTATCCAGTATGGCATGCATGATAGGCCGATGTGGATTGGGTTAATCAGCCCTCGGGAAGCCAAATGGATTCGGGGCGAATTTGGGTGCAGACATGAAATATGTTTGGAACAAATGGTGTAAGTTTCAAACGGTGCGTGTTTATTTTACCTGAGCAAATCAAGATCAAAATCAATATAAAATTGCATACACACAAACAGTACAAAATAGACAAGTAAAGATCCCAGCCATTCACTCCCACTCTTCTCATCATACAGGGCCCCGGCTGAAGACTTCCAGTTTGCGGGTAACTCGTGGATAACTTACCCACTAACTCCGTTACCCTCGGGTAACTGCCTACAAACTTTTACCCGGCGACTTCCATTCGTGAGTATGTTGCGGGCATATACCCACGGGTAAATATTTAAATGCCCACTTACCCACCAGTTTAAAAGGCACCCCGATCAGTTGATGAATGTAAACAAAGGTATAATATGGTCGTTTTTAGGCGCCATGTGCCTAAAACCGTCATCGTTGCACACGAAGTGTGAACTGCTGTGGTCTTGACATGCATTAGCGTCCTAAAAAGAAGTGCACCGAAGACCAGACTATTCGCCATATTATGCCATATTATGCCATATAATATACAGTGTGCCCTTTATTAGGTATAAAGGGCACACTGTACTTTTGCCAATCACTAAACTATGCGTTGCCATGTGTCGTGTCGTGTCGCGACGATTGGCTCATAGTGTGCAATGTCTCGGCTCATAGTATGTCATGTCTCGGCTCATAGTATGTCATGTCTCGGCTCATAGTATGTCATGTCTCGGCTCATAGTGTGCAATGTCTCGGCTCATAGTATGTCATGTCTCGGCTCATAGTATGTCATGTCTCGGCTCATAGTATGTCATGTCTCGGCTCATAGTATGTCATGTCTCGGCTCATAGTATGTCATGTCTCGGCTCATAGTATGTCATGTCTCGGTTCATAGTATGTCATGTCTCGGCTCATAGTATGTCATGTCTCGGCTCATAGTATGTCATGTCTCGGCTCATAGTATGTCATGTCTCGGCTCATAGTATGTCATGTCTCGGCTCATAGTATGTCATGTCTCGGCTCATAGTATGTCATGTCTCGGCTCATAGTATGTCATGTCTCGGCTCATAGTATGTCATGTCTCGGCTCATAGTATGTCATGTCTCGGCTCATAGTATGTCATGTCTCGGCTCATAGTATGTCATGTCTCGGCTCATAGTATGTCATGTCTCGGCTCATAGTATGTCATGTCTCGGCTCATAGTATGTCATGTCTCGGCTCACCGCGCTCTTCTCCCATGGTCGCGCCCCGATGTCTCGTTGGCGCCGCAAAACAGGAGTTCTGCCTTGGGCCCGAAAGTGATCCCAATTTTCAAAATGACCACCATGATCTTCATTTACCCCCCCCCCCCTCCCCACTGGTTCTTTGGCAATGTCATCAGAACACGTAGGAATAAAGACTTGGAACTTGTAATACATCTAATTGAACACATAGAGCACATCTGGATAATATTTAGTGCTATTTTGATGTCAGGTCAGGTCACAGTGACGTCACAAAGCCAATTATAGGGTCAGGATTTGACAGCCCAGAGCAATGGATACTGGATAGTTGAACGTTTCCTGTTACCTTTGGGGTGATTATAATTAGTCTGATACCATATCTTAGGGTCACATGGAGACCATGGAGACCATCACATGGAGATTTGACCTGACTTGACCTGACCTTAACCTTACCGGATGCTTGCAAGGAAAAGGGCCAATATGAGCATCATTCGTACGACCGTGACCCAGCGAATAAAATGGTACTGTTTTCAAGCACTTGGCGTAGTACCTATTTTATTTTGACCCGACCTAATATTCTTGTTCATGGCCTTTGGGCATGCCACGGAATATCACTAGCAATTACAGCAGTATCAAGTATAAGTAGTGAATAGGACCATTTTATTCGCTGTACCACGGCCGTGCAAATGATACCCATTTTGACCTATTTCCTTCTCAGCATCGCATAAGGTCAAGGTCAGGTTAGGTCATGTAAGGCCAAGTCAAAGACAAATGACTTCCGCGTGACCCTGAGTTATTATGGTGTAATTATTCCAAAGGTATTGTGAAATGTATCCCATGATCAGCTCCGAGGTGTGAAATTCTGACCCTACAATTGGCTTTGTGACGTCATTTAAAAAAAAAAAATTTAGTCCGAATGTTTTGTATGGATGGATTTTCGAGGTCAGGACCCACGCTAAGCAGAGCTTGTTGCGCAGGTCCTGACCTCACCACCCGATCGCGCAATTTCTGCTGGCCGGCAGAATTTAGAGACGAAAGTTTTACGTGCCCGACATATCTGGACACGGTCCGCCCCGCTCACTGACGTCACCTGACCTTGAGTGCGACCGCTGCCACCGGCCGCAGGCCATGCCAGTGAGGAGCAAATAGCGAGCGCCGAAGCGACTCGAGCCCGGGCTGCCACTACCGGGATAGGTCAGAAGCCCAGGGCTCTCCCATTGAGCTACAGGGGCGGACCTGACATGACACTGAGCTACAGGGGGGTCATTGTGACCTGACCTGACATGGAATTGACACCAAATTGTACCCACACATGCTTTGCTGTTGGTTAGCTCGGCTCAAAACAAATAACGCGTATCTGATGTTGGCTCATCCATTTAATCAACTGTCCTCATAATTGCGCTTATGTTATTTACATAGGTTATGACACTCTAAAGCGAATATTGCTTTACAATGTTGTGCAATGACCACAGTTGTTCAGCTGCATATGCCTCTAGGAATGCGGATCTCTCATAGGCCTATATAGCCGATGATTACAAGTTTTCTCAGTAGGGATAAGTTTCTATGATTCCTTACAAATGTAAGGTTCCTGTGTGTGTCGCTGGAATAAGGCGAGAGGGTATTCCTGGTCATCTGCTCAAGGGTGGTGGCGTAGAAAAACTTGTCAGGTACCACGTAAGTTCAATGACCTCTACCGCCTCGACATGTGTGTGTAGGCTGCAACAATATTTGCAGTAGGAATACAAAATGTGCGTTGGCGTAGACATACGTCAAAGCCAATCTAAAAAAAAAAACATTGCTTTATTAATATGCAAGCAATTGAGTAGGCCAGTCATGCAAAAACAAATTGGATAAAACAATATATGGGAAAGAATAAGCAGTCAAAGGACGTCCGCCCCTGTGTCCCCAGTGTCGTCCGCCCCTGTAGCTCAGTTGGGAGAGCGCTGGACTTCTGACCTCACCCGGTAGTGGCAGCCCGGGTTCGAGTCGCTTCGGCGCTCGCTATTTGCCCATGACTGGGATGGCCTGTGGCCGGTGGCAGCGGTTGTACTCAGGGTCAGGTGACGTCAGAGGGCGGGACGGACCGTGTCCAGGTATGTCGGGCACGTAAAACTTTCGCTTCTAAATTCTGCCGGACGCCAGGAATTGCTTGATCGGGTGGTGGGGTCAGGGCCTGCGCAACAAGCTATGCTTAGCGCGGGGCCTGACCTCGGAAATCCATCCATTCAAAAACATTCGGACTAAATTTATAAAATAAAGAAGGAAGGGAATATATAATACCACACAGGGCCAGGAAAATAATTATTTGGGACCGAGGTTCGCGATGAGTATTCCGCCCGAGAACGAAGGTCGAGGGCGGAAAATTCAAACACGGACCGAGGTTCCTAATAATTATTCCGGCCCAAGTGTGGTTTGCAATTTACCGTACGCCGCTGAGATGGGGGACCAAACAAAGCCATATTTTCCACCATTCTGGTTTCGACCTCGGCGACAAAGATGAGAAGAAGAAAAAATCAGATAATTCATACAGTCGAGCCGCAGCAAGGGAACTGCATGGAAGGGTATGTTTTGGCTGACACGCTTAGCAGAGCATGGAAGGACAATTTGCATAACGGATGATCTGGCAAGCCTAAGCAAGTTTAGAAAACTACACTGAAGCCGACATCCGAATCCAGAGGACAATGGGTGCAAGTGTCCTGAATGGCTCCAAGTACTCGGTGTCCAACACATCGAACACTGCGGCCACGGTCAGTCACACTGAACATCAGCGGGTGCCAAGACGTGACGGTGGTTTACAACCATTAGAGCCGCATGTGACAGCGTGTAGTCATGTGCCTGCTAAGGATGATGATGATGATGATGATGATGATGATCTGATGTTGACACTTGCCAATACAATTATATTTAGATTTCAGTAAGCGACTTTCGTGTTTAATGAATGTTTACTTACCCCGCGAGTCACTGGGTTTTTTTTAGCCCCCCTTAGGAATATTAGGCATATCTCAACAACTAATGCAGATATCGACGCAAAACTTCCAGTACCTTTCCGGGCATTATTGGTACACCTTTTGTGCAAAAATGAAGCAATTTAGTCAGATTTTTTTTCTCGAGATATAGTGGATTTAGTGACGTCACTAAACACGATTTTGACACAAAAATCAGCTAAACTTTGCCAGGCCGTACAAATGCCACATTTGAAGCAAAATGTAATAGAAAACGCTAAAAGGTAGAAAATTACAAGGACTACATACCAGCTATCTCGAAATTGTGAAATTTTGGTTTTTGGCCCAATTTTTTTTTTGTTAAATGCCCACAAAAGCAAATGTGTCAAAGATATTTAAAAAAAAAACGGAATATATGTCTGATAACGACATATGGGGAACTACCATACCAAATTTCAAAATGATATCTTTTTGACTGACATGGCATATAAAGCATGGGTAAATCATGGCGTCATAATGTGAAATTGCGTGTTTTGCTTTTATTGACCAGATACAGACAAATAAATGCCAGCACTATATATTTTAGATAAAACTGATATAGAAACATGTTTTTTCATTTCGATTGATCAATTTCAAATTTTGACCTTCAGTGACCTGAACTTGACCTGAACTTGACACTAACTTCACGTAAATGAAGTCAGGTGGTAAAATGACTATCATTATCGAATTATACGCGTAAAAGCATCCATAAAACATGTGCTGCATGACTTTCGTAGATATTGTGTGTGTAGTGACCTTTTGTGGCATGACCTTGACCTTGATCTTCTCCAACAATCTCACTTTACCTCATGTGGGATATGTATCATACCTTTGACAGCACTTTGTGTGATTATAGGCGCAATCGAAGGCCATGGATGGCAAGTATTGTCCATAAACTCAAATACCTCGATTTTGACGTTTGACTTGACCGTGCCTGACATGTGACCTTAATTTGATTTTTTTAAAGTGTGCGTTAGATTTATCTCATTGAGCGCTTTCAAATGCCTCCTTGCCCGTCCCGCTGCGATCATTGGTTCTGAAGATACCAGGGGGGGGGACTAAAAAAAGCCCCCCCCCCCGTAAGTCGTATTACAGAATATACCCCAGTGACGGCCGGGTTAAGATGAAAACAGTGTTGAACAAATTTCAGCAGGATTTGTATTTACCTTGTATACTATTTGCACGAGATTTGGGAAAACATTTCGGCCAGGGGCAGACATTTTTTCCCAGATAAAATACCATTGAGATAAAATGTTATACCACCCTCACGTGCTAACGTTAATGGGTTATCCGAGCATATGGTAAAACAGCAATTCACTCCATCTCAAGCCCACAGCTATTCGTAAAAATATATCGGCCATGTTATCTTCTGTCGTCATTTGGGATTGAACCAATCAGAAGTCAAGATAAGCAGCTGGAGGGACATGGCTGATAAATGCCAAATGCCGCCAGCTCCAGCAGAGACAATGTATTTCCCGGACGCTCCTGATGATGTCGAGTTCGGACGATTTCCGATGAGGTATGGTGTCGCCTGGACAAATCTCTGCCGCTCTCCACCGTCAGCCTACCAATGACAACGTGGGCCCTCTATAGCTCTCCACCGGCAGCCTACCAATGTCAACGTGGGCCCTCTATAGCTCTCCACCGTCAGCCTACCAATGACAACGTGGGCCCACTATAGCTCTCCACCGTCAGCCTACCAATGACAACGTGGGCCCTCCATAGCTCTCCACCGTCAGCCTACCAATGACAACGTGGGCCCTCTATAGCTCTCCACCGTCAGCCTACCAATGTCAACGTGGGCCCTCTATAGCTCTCCACCGTCAGCCTACCAATGCCAACGTGGGCCCTCTATAGCTCTCCACCGTCAGCCTACCAATGACAACGTGAGCCCTCTATAGCTCTCCACCGTCAGCCTACCAATGACAACGTGGGCCCTCTATAGCTCGCCACCGTCAGCCTACCAATGTCAACGTGGGCCCTCTATAGCTCTCCACCGTCAGCCTACCAATGACAACGTGGGCCCTCTATAGCTCTCCACCGTCAGCCTACCAATGTCAACGTGGGCCCTCTATAGCTTTCCACCGTCAGCCTACCAATGTCAACGTGGGCCCTCCATAGCTCTCCGCCGTCAGCCTACCAATGACAACGTGGACTCTCTATAGCTCTCCACCGTCAGCCTACCAATGTCAACGTGGGCCCTCTATAGCTCTCCACCGTCAGCCTACCAATGACAACGTGGGCCCTCCATAGCTCTCCACCGTCAGCCTACCAATGACAACGTGGGCCCTCTATAGCTCTCCACCGTCAGCCTACCAATGTCAACGTGGGCCCTCTATAGCTCTCCACCGTCAGCCTACCAATGTCAACGTGGGCCCTCTATAGCTCTCCACCGTCAGCTTACCAATGTCAACGTGGGCCCTCTATAGCTCTCTACCGTCAGCCTACCAATGACAACGTGGGCCCTCCATAGCTCTCCACCGTCAGCCTACCAATGACAACGTGGGCCCTCTATAGCTCTCCACCGTCAGCCTACCAATGTCAACGTGGGCCCTCTATAGCTCTCCACCGTCAGCCTACCAATGCCAACGTGGGCCCTCTATAGCTCTCCACCGTCAGCCTGCCAATGACAACGTGAGCCCTCTATAGCTCTCCACCGTCAGCCTACCAATGACAACGTGGGCCCTCTATAGCTCTCCACCGTCAGCCTACCAATGTCAACGTGGGCCTTCTATAGCTCTCCACCGTCAGTCTACCAATGTCAACGTGGGCCCTCTATAGCTTTCCACCGTCAGCCTACCAATGTCAACGTGGGCCCTCTATAGCTCTCCACCGTCAGCCTACCAATGTCAACGTGGGCCCTCCATAGCTCTCCACCGTCAGCCTACCAATGACAACGTGGGCCCTCTATAGCTCTCCACCGTCAGCCTACCAATGTCAACGTGGGCCCTCTATAGCTCTCCACCGTCAGCCTACCAATGACAACGTGGGCCCTCCATAGCTCTCCACCGTCAGCCAACCAATGACAACGTGGGCCCTCTATAGCTCTCCACCGTCAGCCTACCAATGTCAACGTGGGCCCTCTATAGCTCTCCACCGTCAGCCTACCAATGACAACGTGGGCCCTCTATAGCTCTCCACCGTCAGCCTACCAATGTCAACATGGGCCCTCTATAGCTCTCCACCGTCAGACTACCAATGACAACGTGGGCCCTCTATAGCTCTCCACCGTCAGCCTACCAATGTAAACGTGGGCCCTCTATAGCTCTCCACCGTCAGCCTACCAATGTCAACGTGGGCCCTCTATAGCTCTCCACCGTCAGCCTACCAATGACAACGTGGGCCCTCCATAGCTCTCCACCGTCAGCCTACCAATGACAACGTGGGCCCTCCATAGCTCTCCACCGTCAGCCTACCAATGACAACGTGGGCCCTCCATAGCTCTCTACTGTAAGCCTACCAATGACAACGTGGGCCCTCCATAGCTCTCCACCGTCAGCCTACCAATGTCAACGTGGGCCCTCCATAGCTCTCTACCGTCAGCCTACCAATGACAACGTGGGCCCTCTATAGCTCTCCACCGTCAGCCTACCAATGACAGAGTGGGCCCTCTATAGCTCTCCACCGTCAGCCTACCAATGACAACGTGGGCCCTCTATAGCTCTCCACCGTCAGCCTACCAATGTCAACGTGGGCCCTCTATAGCTCTCCACCGTCAGCCTACCAATGTCAACGTGGGCCCTCTATAGCTCTCCACCGTCAGCCTACCAATGACAACGTGGGCCCTCTATAGCTCTCCACCGTCAGCCTACCAATGACAGAGTGGGCCCTCTATAGCTCTCCACCGGCAGCCTACCAATGACAGAGTGGGCCCTCTATAGCTCTCCACCGGCAGCCTACCAATGCCAACGTGGGCCCTCTATAGCTCTCCACCGTCAGCCTACCAATGCCAACGTGGGCCCTCTATAGCTCTCCACCGTCAGCCTACCAATGACAGAGTGGGCCCTCTATAGCTCTCCACCGTCAGCCTACCAATGACAACGTGGGCCCTCTACAGCTCTCTACCGTCAGCCTACCAATGTCAACGTGGGCCCTCTATAGCTCTCCACCGTCAGCCTACCAATGTCAACGTGGGCCCTCTATAGCTCTCCACCGTCAGCCTACCAATGACAGAGTGGGCCCTCTATAGCTCTCCACCGTCAGCCTACCAATGACAACGTGGGCCCTCTATAGCTCTCTACCGTCAGCCTACCAATGTCAACGTGGGCCCTCTATAGCTCTCCACCGTCAGCCTACCAATGCCAACGTGGGCCCTCTATAGCTCTCCACTGTCAGCCTAACAATGTCAACGTGGGCCCTCTATAGCTCTCCACCGTCAGCCTACCAATGTCAACGTGGGCCCTCTATAGCTCTCCACCGTCAGCCTACCAATGACAGAGTGGGCCCTCTATAGCTCTCCACCGTCAGTCTACCAATGTCAACGTGGGCCCTCCATAGCTCTCCACCGTCAACCTACCAATGTCAACGTGGGCCCTCTATAGCTCTCCACCGTCAGCCTACCAATGTCAACGTGGGCCCTCTATAGCTCTCCACCGTCAGCCTACCAATGTCAACGTGGGCCCTCTATAGCTCTCCACCGTCAGCCTACCAATGTCAACGTGGGCCCTCTATAGCTCTCCACCGTCAGCCTACCAATGACAACGTGGGCCCTCTATAGCTCTCCACCGTCAGCCTACCAATGACAACGTGGGCCCTCTATAGCTCTCCACTGTAAGCCTACGAATGTCAACGTGGGCCCTCTATAGCTATCTACCGTCAGCCTACGAACAGGGGCGCAGCCGGAGGGGGGGGGGGGGGGGTAAGGGGGTCAATTCCCCCCCCCCCCCCGCTTACAGGTCACAGGGGGCCCCGCCGAGATTGGCCCAGATGCCATTTGCATTAGCTAAATGGCTTTCAAAAAGTCACAGAGGAGCCCTCAAACCAGGCAAGAGTCACTCTGGTGCATGTCAAGGGCCCTCAGAGACACTGAAGGGCTTTCAAAGCCGGCTCAGGGGCCTCTTCGGCATGTCAAAGTGCCCATTAAGCCCAACGAGGGGCCCAAAAACTGTCCAGGGGCCTCTCGAGCATGTCCAGGGACCCATTGAGCCCACTTAAGGGCGCAAAAACATGCCCAGGGACCTTTCGAGCATGCCCTTGGGACCATTGAGCCCACTCAGGGGCCCAAAAATCTGCCCAGGGGCTTCTAGAGCATGTCCACTTGTCCAGGGGCCCATTGAGCCCACCCATGGCCCAACAAACCTGCAAAGTGGCCTCCCGAGCATGTCCAGGGGTCCATTGACTATGTTCAGGGACCTCTCGAGCCTGGCCAGGGACCCATTATAATCTGTTTTGGGGCCTCTTGAACCTGCCCAGGGGCCCATTATAGTTTTCCCAGAGACCCATCGAGTCTGTTCAGGTGCCTCTCGAACCTGCCCAGAGGCCATTAGAGCCTGCCCAGAGGCCTCTCGAACATGCCCAGGGGCCTCTCGAGCTTGCCCAGGGGCCCATTGAGTCTGTTCAAGGGCCTCTTGAACCTGCCTAGGGGCCATTATAATCTGTTCAGGGGCCTCTCGAGCTTTCCCAATGGTCCATTGATCCTGTTCAGGAGCCTCTCGAACCTGCCCAGGGGCTATTATAGTCTGTTCAGGGGCCTCTCGGCTTGCCAAGGGGCCATTTAATCAGTTTAGGGCCCTCTCAAGCTTACCCAGAGGGCCAATGAGTCTGTGAACGGGGCCCTCGAGCCTGCCCAGGGGCTGCTAGCCATCGCCTGGAGCGCCCGCTATAGCTGGAGCGACTGCTAGCCGTGGTCGGCGCGGTCATAATGAGCGGTAATGTGCTGTACTCTGACACACCTGGTGCAATGTTTTTTTGGTTTAAAGATGGTAATTTGATAAGTCTGATGCGCTTTCGAATTCGGGGGGAGGGGTAGTAGTACAAAACAATTTAAGAATGTTCCTCTCAGGAGAGTGTGTGCTACAATATTTGTCAGCCAGCGGCGTCGCCATCGGGAGGGTCGGGGGAGGTCTGGGCAAACTCCTTCCACTTTTAGAAGGCGTTTTTTTTTTACCTACCCGGACCGGCCTATAGCCATTTCCCGGGTTTGGGAAATTACTTCTGGCAATTTGCCAGGCAAAGAGTTACGTTAATCGGTTTATGTGGACCCGAGCAAGCAAGGGAATAGGGTAGCTATTTTACGTTAATTAATTACGTTAACCGGTTTATGTAGACCCGGAAAATTTACTGTTCAAGTAAATATAATATCTAACATTACGTTAAGTATTTCGTTCAAGGTCAAATATAATATCTATCATTACGTTAAGTATTCCGTTCAAGGTCAAAAATAAGTCAAACACGAGACACACATGCATACATATTTGTATTACAATACACCTGTACAATGTCAGTGTTGATGGAGCCGTGGGGGTGCCGTCATTGCCACAACGGGAGACTGTTGCCAGTCTCCCTGGCTCCGGCGCCTCGGCGAGACCTGGTTGTGGGGTGTATTTAGCTGGGCGAAAAGTCCTGAATAATAAAAAACCCAGCGTCTAAGGCAAAGGGGAAAAAACCTGCGCGGTGGGCCAAAAAATGCGCAAGGCCCCTGTTATATTTCCCTGCGAAAGACCCCTGTTATATTTGATTAGCTAAACGTGTTTGGTAGAGATAATCTAAGAGGAGACCTATCAATTCAGGATAACTATCACCTAACAGTGTTTGAAGATTTAATGTGATGCCATTTTGTTGTGTGTAATTAATAATGTTCTGTCGTTTATCGTTGTGTACTGGCCAAGTAAGAAGTAGGTGCTTGATTGTGTAGCGCGGATAACCTGGGCAATGTTGGCAATTTGGTGGCGGGAGATTCTCCATAATATAATAATGAGTAATTTTTGTATGACCGAGACGGAGGCGCGCCAATATTATCTCCTTCTCTCTACAATTCTGGTGACTAGATATAAAATGTTGGACTTTTGGCTTGATTGGATAAAGATGAAAATGCGGAGCGGTGTCCCACTCGCTCTGGCGCAGTATGCTAAGTTGAGAATTACTATAATTTAACACGTCTGATACTGGGCTTGGAAGTTGGTTTACTGAAGGTAATTCTAGGCTCAATTTCGCAAGTCTGTCGGCTTCCTCGTTTCCCGGGATACCTGCGTGTCCTGGGATCCAGAAGAATTTAATACTATTGTTTTTACTGTTTAAATACTTGATTAGCTGTCTGATTTTAAATACTATCGGGTTTCTACAGTCACTAATCGAGGAAATGGCCGTGAGCGAGGCGGACGAGTCTGTGCAAATGACTACTTCCTTAAGTTTTTCTTTTCTGACATATATTAATGCTAATAAAATGGATGACAATTCCGCTGTGTATACGCTATTTGTGTCGGGAAGTCTAAAGTTATTGCTAACTGTGTTTGTGTAGAATGCACCACCGGTTCGGCCGTCGCTTCGAGAGCCGTCTGTGTATATGTATGTGTATGTGTTGTGTTGTGCTTTGTGTTCGTTGAAGAGTGTGTGTGTCTCTGCCGCCGTGACTGTGTTTTTTGTTGTGTGTGAAGAGGCGGTGTGTGTCTGGTGTTGTGTCGAGCCAGTGAGATGTGAGTGGTGGCGTTGGCATTGTGTTGATATGTGGAATGTTGAATAGTGCGAGTGTTTGTCTGATTCTGTGACTGATGAGTGGGTGTCGTTTTTGTAGTAGTGTTTGTCGTCTTGTGGGTGCGGGGTGATTTAAGATGTGGAATGTTGGGCGTGTGGGGTGTGAACTTGCTCTGGTGTAGAATCTAAGTAGTGTGTATTTGCGTCGGCGGCAGAGTGTGGGAATGTTTGTGTCGATGTGTAAGTTTGTGGTGTTGGTGGTGCGGCAGGCTCCAGTCACGATCCGCAAGGCAGCGTTTTGGACAGTTTGCAATTCTTTAATTTGTTTGGAACATATGTCATCAAATAAGAATGCGTTATAGTCCAGTACTGGGCGTATCAGGGAAGTATATAGTTGGAGAAGAGTGGCACGATCTGCGCCCCACTCTCGACCAGCCAATGACTTCATAATATTAATTCGTCTCGTACATCTCTGCACTAAATCATTGAAGTGTGGGATGAACGAGAGACGTGTGTCTAGCGTTATTCCCAGATACTTGAATGATTTGACGAAAGGGATAATTTGATTGTTATATTTTAATGGAATGTAGGGTTCCACATATGCAGGTTTCTTTGAAAAAATTAGAGATGCAGATTTACTTGGAGAAATTTCCAGACCCCATTGGTCGCACCATACCTTTATATCAATGAGTACTAGTTGTAACATTTTGCTGGCTTGATCGACACTCGGGTGCGAGAACCACACCGCCAGGTCATCAGCGTACATTGAAAATTTAAGACCTTTGTCGATCTTGTTAATATTACTGAAAATGTCGTTAATCATAATTAAAAATAGGGTCGGGGAGAGGACCGATCCCTGTGGGACACCGTGGTCCTGATTTTGATTTGGAGAATATGTGTTGCCGCACCTTACATTAAAAGTTCTATTTTCTAAAAAGTTTTGGATAAATTTAGCGAGTCGACCTCGAATTCCGGCCTTATGGACCTTTACTAGAAGTGCAGTCTTATTGACTCTGTCAAACGCAGCTCTCAAATCAAGAAAGAGGGCAACTGTGACCTCTCTCCCTCGAAAGCCGCGCTGGACAGAGTCGATAAGACCAACTAAATTGTCCGCAGTGGAGCGACCAGGTCGAAAGCCACTTTGGTGTGGGGAAAGTAAATTATTTGATTCAATGTATGTCCTGATGCGTCCATTAACCATGCGTTCGAATAGTTTACATGCACAACTAGTTAGAGAAATAGGGCGATAGCTAGCGGGAGAAGATTTAGGTTTGCGAGGTTTAAGTATAGGAATTAGTGTACTATTATGCCAAGATTCAGGGAAAGTGCCATCAAACCACATGGTATTGAAGGCTGTTAGTAAGTTGGTGAGACCAGTCTCTGTCAAGTTTTTAAAGAAAGAGTAATCAATTTGATCTGGCCCTACAGAAGTTTTACCACATTTACCGATAGCATACGTTAACTCGGAGTTAGTAAAAGGAGAGTTATAGATTTCTACGTTATTAGAGTCAAAGCTAATAGATTGAAATTGATCATTAAGTTGGTTAGTACAAGTTGGTGTACATTGTTGTGTTGATATGTTAGCGTAGTGTTGTGCAAATTGTGTTGCCACCTCTAGGGGAAGCGTGTAAGATGTGTTGTGTATTTGTAAGTGTGGGATTTTGTATGACGGTGGTCTTTTATTTGAAAACAATTTAATTAATGTCCAAATTTTTGAGAGGGAGGTAAATCGATTAAAGGTAGATGAGAATTCCTGCCAAGATTCTTTTTTTGCTTTGTCAATAATTGTTTTAGCCAGAGAGCGAGTTTTCCGTACTTCGTGTTCGTTTTCTGCAGTTATACAAGCTTGGAATTTCCGAAATGCTCTTTTCCGGAGGGCGACCGCTCTCTGGCATTCTGTGTTCCACCACGGGGCAGTACGCTGCCTCGGGTGGTGTTGTGTGTGCGCGTGTGTGTGTGGAATGTGTTGGTGAGCTGATGTGAGAATAGTGTTTAAAAAAGTGTTAATGTCGGTCTGGGAGTCTGCGGGGTGACTAGTGTCAATGTGTTTTTGAAAGGAGGACCAGTCGGCTTTGCGAAGGTTCCATCTAGGCAGGGAGTAAAAATTTGTCTGTCCTGAAGGGACTTGTAGTTCTAAGTGAATTGGGAAATGATCGCTAAAAAGAGGGTCTGATTGTGCGTTAAATGTAAAAAGAGTCGCGATGCGTGGTGTGGCGAAGGCGAGATCAATGGCGCTGTAAGTCACCTCGCCTCCTGAGTGGTGTACGTGTGTGGGTGATTGGTCGTTAAGGAAGACCAAATTATGCCGGTCCAGTAGGTCCAGCATAATTTGGCCTCGGCGGGAATCACGGAGGCAGTCCCACGCCCGACTATGTGCGTTGAAATCGCCCATAATCAGACATGGGGTGTTAATATTTGTAATAAGCTGGGAAAGAGAATCAATGTCTATGTCCTCGGTAGGACGGAAATAAATTGAGATAAGAGTTAGTTCTAGCTGAGCGATTTTAATATTGACGCCGACTGCGTCTAAGGTTGTTTGAAGGTCGATTTGGTGATGCAAAAGTTGGTTTGAAATAAGCAAAGCCGAGCCGCCTCGGCGCGGTGATGCATTTACGTTATTTGTGTAGAGACTATAGCCGGAGATTTTAAGAGTATAATTATTAAAGTCGGCGTCAATGAAATGGGTTTCCTGAACAGCGGCTACTAACGGATTATTATTTAAGACATAATGTTTGAATTGCCCCCAATGTGATATTAAAGATCTAACATTCCATTGGAGGACGAATTCAGTTTGATTTTGGTTCATCGGGAGTTGCTATTCTGACCGCGCCTTGCGGTCGCTCGTGTCCGTCTCCGGCGGGGTGGTCGGGTCCGTTCAGGGAGCTGGCCAGGGCGGGAGGGAGACAGAGACCGGGAGGAGGCGCGGGAGGGCGGAGAGCGGTAGCGAGCGGAGCAGGGCGAGGGCGGAGGGCGGTAGCGAGCGGGGCGGGGCTGGGAGGTGGGGACCCGGCTTCCAAAAGCCCGGATGAGTGACGCATCGGTCTCCTCCGCGGAAGAGTCCCCGGAGTCTTCCCCCGAGGCCTCGACCGCTGACTCCGCCTGATGTTCGGCGGGGGTGGGAGTTTGTGCCGCTTGGGCACGGCCGGAGTCCTGGAGGGACTCGGCTGACGAAGGGCAGGGCCCGCTCGGGTCTGCCGTCGGTGACGTCACGCTGGGCTGCTCCGGCGAAGCTGCCAGCGGCACCAGGGGGGGGGGGGGGACCCACGTGGGGCCCGACGGGGGAGGGCGCGGGTGGGGTTCGGTGGGGTGGGGGGAGTGGCGGCCAGGCGCTGGGGGCTAGCGCTGGGATGGGAGGGGGGGGGGGGCGGCGGGCTCGGGTCTCCTCGACCCAGGCCGCTCGGGCAGGGCAGTCCCGGAACCACGCTGGGTGGGGACCACCGCAGGACACGCACAGCAGGGCTGCGGTGTCACCACCGACACAGTCATCTGTGTCGTGCGACTGGGCGCACTTGCCACAGGTGGAGTGGCTGGCGTGACAGGAGCGCTGGTGGTGTCCGAATCTCCAGCAGGCACGGCACTGCTGGGGACCCGGGGTCCACGCCGTTACGGGTACAGTAATGTACCCGCAATAAATCCGGTCGGGGAGGACCAGTCCCCTGAACCGGAGCCGCACCATGGGGTTCGGACCGGGCCTCTTCGACCCCATCCTGACCACCTCGGTCACTCCCTGAGACACGAGCTCGAGGAGGAGCACGGTCTCTGTCAGCGTGCTGACGTCCGGGGAGTAGATGAACCCTTGGCAAGAGTTCATGCGGTCGGGTGCAGACACCTCGCATGGCCTGTCCATGAAGGACTTCAGGGCCATGATGGCGTCAGTCTGCTGACCAGATCTGGTCTTAATCAGCAGAGCCCCTGAGCGGATGGTGCGGGCGCTGTGGACTTCTCCGCAGATTGCCACCAGGCAGCGGCGCACTGCGAAGGGGTTGGCGTGTCTCATCGACCCGCCGTCCTTGCGCTGGACCAGCAGGAGTGCCGGTCCGTCCGGGGGAGAGGTGTCCGGCGGGAGCCGGGCACCGGGACGGCCTGGCTCCTGAAGGTAACCAGGGGGGGAGACCCCTGAAGGGGGTCGGGGTCGGGGGGATGGGAGTCCGGCGCCTGCCAGGCCCCTGGACGGGGCGGGCGGGGCCCCTGAGGGGGGCTGGGAGGGGGTGGGCGGGGCCCCTGAGGGGGGCTGGGAGGGGGACCGTCCAGGGGGGCGCGCGGTCGCGCGCCGGGGAATCCCGGAGGGGGTCGGGCGGGTCGGGGGGGGCGGGGCTCCTGAGGGGGGCTGGGAAGGGGACCGTCCAGGGGGGAGGGCGGTCGCGCGCCGGGGGACCCCCGAGGGGGGTCGGGCGGGTCGGGGGGGGGGGGGGGGGGTTCCGGGGGGGGTAGCCAACGTCGTGGCTCAGGAGGGGATAGGATGGAGACTGACTGTTTACGTTAATTGCCACACACGACAGAACGTGTTGGCAACTGCAAGTTAACTCCAAAGACTGGAGGGGACCTAAACCGTGGAGGAGGCCTATTGCCAATAAAAAAATTGTATCTAATGAATCTACCTACTTAAAAATATATAAAGTCTACCTATCTAAGGGTCTACAACCCTGCCACACGCACGTGGTCAGGGTTCCGCACCCGGAAGCGGTGGAGGGCTGGCGAAGGCTGGCTGGTAGTCGTCCCAGGTCCGATGTCGATGAAAGGATGTTAGAAGACGGGGGAAGGAAGACCCCCCCCCCCCCACACACACACACACACACACACACGCACGCGCACGCGCACGCACACGCACACGCACACGCACACGCACACGCACACGCACACGCACACGCACACGCACACGCACACGCACACGCACACGCACACGCACACGCACACGCACACGCACACGCACACGCACACGCACACGCACACGCACACGCACACGCACACGCACACGACACACACACACACACACACACACACACACACACACACACACACACACACACACACACACACACACACACACACACACACACACACACACACACACACACACACACACACACACACAGACACACACACACACACACACACACACAGACGTCAGACAGACGTCAGACAGACGTCAGACAGACACAGACAGACACAGACAGACACAGACAGACACAGACAGACACAGACAGACACAGACACACACAGACACACACAGACACACACAGACACACACAGACACACACAGACACACACAGACACACACAGACACACACAGACATACACAGACACACACAGACACACACAGACACACACAGACACACACAGACACACACAGACACACACAGACACACACAGACACACACAGACACACACAGACACACACAGACACACACAGACACACGCACGCACGCACGCACACACGCACGCACGCACGCACTCACGCACTCACGCACGCACGCACGCACGCACGCACGCACGCACGCACGCACGCACGCACGCACGCACGCACGCACGCACGCACGCACGCACGCACGCACGCACGCACACACGCACACACACACACACACACACACACACACACACACACACACACACACACACACACACACACACACACACACACACACACACACACACACACACACACACACACACACACACACACACACACACACACACACTTTTTGCAGAAAAAAAATTAACAATTTAAGGTAACAATTGCCTTTGAAGTGCAGTCAAAATCCAGCTGTCAAAAACTGACAAATGACCCGCCGCTTCGCGGCATGACACAAGTTACGCAATTGCTTATACAAATTTGGAAAATGGGGAAAAGAATTGCATTAAGTGTCTGGCAGAGGCTCTCCTTGGCGGTAATTGCTGGCCCCAGGGCTAATTCATAAAATATTCACTTTTAAGTTTCAAGCAGGCTACATGTTTAGCTAGTTTGCCGAGTTCCGAAAAAGGCGACGCGAACGCAAAGACGAGAGGAAGCTGCTCCAGCGGTGCACAACTTGCTGGACCCAAGAGCTAGTAGTGCAAATAGGTCAGGACCATCTCTCCATGCCATCTCAACTCACGGTCTAGTTCCAATATTAACATTTCGTTTTCCAGGACCTAAAATTAACATTTTCACGCCGCTTGGCGGCGTTACATCGGTAGTCATCGTCATAATGAAGCCATAGTCATCGTCATCGGTTCGTCGTAACGCTGAATTGAATTAATAACATTTTTAGCTTATTATCCTCTACAAGGCCGCCTATATTTCTGGGTTTTATAAGGCAAAACCGCAAAGCGCTAACTAACAAGTACATACCTACCTACTATAACATGAAAATACACATAAAAATTATGCAAAGGCTTAGATACACGTATCAAAATGGGAGTACATTTTTTCGTCATTGCAGCAGCCCCCACACTCAAAAGCCGATCCCCACCTGCTGTCAGCTAAGATAGGTTTTCTCTCCTGTACATAACAATACAAATTAGTAATGCGCTCAGTACAATGCCTACTGAGGGTCCTGGTCCAATCCAGCTCAGCAAAAGACGAAGACGATGACAAATTGTTAAAAAGGGGGCCTCACAAAATAAAGTGGCCAAAATCCGTAGAGTTCTTAATATCCAGGGGTATTTTTGGGGGGATGAGGCCCTCCTTTATCTTCCGTCTACGCCAATTGTTCTCATAACAAACTATCCTGACTTCATCCCAGGCAATCTCATGCCCCGTCTCCAAAACATGCTTCGAAATGCCAGAATGACCCCAAATGGGCTATGTACCCCAACCAGGCTGACGAAGAGCACAGTAGTTCTCGAAAGCTTCCGCTACAAACATTAAAACTGGTGTACAATATATATATATATATATATATATATATATATATATATATATATATATATATATTATATGAAGTATCAAAATGTTCCAGTTAAATAATCCATCTTTGTGTTAATCCAGGGTGGATTATTGTTGTTGTATTGTTGTGTGGCATAACATTACTGCTAAAGTGTAAACATTCCTGATACTTGTATATAATTTATAATATCTCTCTAATTTTTCATAATTTATACATATATTAATTTAGCAGTATGTGGGTACTGCAAAATCGCAAAAGCAGAAATGTAGGGTCTTTCGGTGTTTCAGACCGGTCTACACACTGCCATATATACTACTGCTATTGAATTGTTACAGACACAATTGGCATAGTAATTTCGACGTAAAGA
The DNA here is from genome assembly GCA_036785665.1 of Chirona hameri. Taxonomy (NCBI): domain Eukaryota; kingdom Metazoa; phylum Arthropoda; class Thecostraca; order Balanomorpha; family Balanidae; genus Chirona; species Chirona hameri. The sequence goes on from JAXIVJ010001714.1 coordinate 62,182, forward strand.
CAATAGAAGTTCCCATATATTACAAATATACCGCCATTACGGTTCCAATCAATATTCCACCGCTACTCAAGCGACTTTGCAGGTGTCAGTATGGAGTGTGAATTTGAGCCCATTTCGCTCTGTCAGAACCATTGCATTAAATGCCGATACACTGAGACGTTCACACGGCACTCATTAACTTCGGTTATCACATCAGTGGACATGAAAGCAGACGCGCCGTCGGCCGACTGGACGGCTGTGGACTGTAATTAGTCATTAGTCGGTGAGAACAGAACGCAGACGTGGCCTCAGCAACAATCGACCGGGCCGCTCCGTCCGCCGTGTCTCGGCTCGGCTCGGCTCGGCTCGGCTCGGCTCGGCTCGGCTCGGCTCGGCTCGGCTCGGCTCGGCTCGTCTCGGCGCGGCTCGGCTCGGCTCGGCTCGGCTCGGCTCGGCTCGGCTCGGCTCGGCTCGGCGCGACTCGGCTCGGCTCGGAGCCCACCCAGCCTACCCATAGTCATCTGACACAGGCAGACAACTGGCACGACCCACCGATATATGCAGAGCGCACAGATAGAGCCACTTTGTTGCTTAACTTACGTTTCCATAGCAACACGGAAACTCGCTACAACAGAAGGAAAAAAACAGTGCTCACTCATCACCAATCAGAGCGAGTGAGAAAGTTCGTGTCACCTACGTCACACCTTTTTTGCGACACACCAACCCATCATGCGGCAGGAAGCATAGTGGAGAAGTTTGGTGCTGCTCCGTCAATGCCACATGGTGCTGCTCCGTCCATGCCACACTCGACTCTCCCACCGCTGGCCATCTCTAATTCACGCCGCATTCAGAGCGACTTGGCGCTCTTCACATGTGTGACGTCATCAACGGATATGACCGTGATCCGGCTTTGCTGCAAACTTTCCGGTTCGTCCGTGTGACATCCAATCCCGGCGGGTTAGGTTTCAGCGACAGGGACGCGAGAGACCGTGGTCCCTGATGTCCCAGCGACAGAGGAGAGAGATCGTGGTCTCTAATGTCATAGCGACAGAGGAGAGAGACCGTGGTCCCTGATGTCCCAGCGACAGAGGAGAGAGACCGTAGTATCTGATGTCCCAGAGACAGAGGTGAGAGACCGTGGTCCCTGATGTTCCAGCGACAGAGAATGTCCCAGCGACAGAGGAGAGAGACCGTGGTCCCTGATGTCCCAGCGACAGAGGAGATAGAACGTGGTCCCTGATGTCCCAGCGACAGAGGAGAGAGACCGTGGTCCCTGATGTTCCAGCGACAGAGGAGAGAGACCGTGGTCCCTGATGTCCCAGCGACAGAGGAGATAGAACGTGGTCCCTGATGTCCCAGCGACAGAGGAGAGAGACCGTGGTCCCTGATGTCCCAGCGACAGAGAGAGACCGTGGTCCCTGATGTCCCAGCGACAGAGGAGATAGAACGTGGTCCCTGATGTCCCAGCGACAGAGGAGAGAGACCGTGGTCCCTGATGTCCCAGCGACAGAGGAGAGAGACCGTGGTCCCTGATGTCCCAGCGACAGAGGAGAGAGACCGTGGTCCCTGATGTCCCAGCGACAGAGGAGAGAGAACGTGGTCCCTGATGTTCCAGCGACAGAGGAGAGAGACTGTGGTCCCTGATGTCCCAGCGACAGAGGAGAGACCGTGGTCCCTGATGTTCCAGCGACAGAGGAGAGAGAGAGACCGTAGTCCCTGATGTTCCAGCGACAGAGGAGAGAGAGACCGTAGTCCCTGATGTTCCAGCGACAGAGGAGAGAGAGAGACCGTAGTCCCTGATGTTCCAGCGACAGAGGAGAGAGAGAGATCGTAGTCCCTGATGTTCCAGCGACAGAGGAGAGAGAGACCGTAGTCCCTGATGTTCCAGCGACAGAGGAGAGAGACCGTGGTCTCTAATGTCATAGCGACAGAGGAGAGAGATCGTGGTCCCTGATGTCCCAGCGACAGACAAGTAGAGATCAACTTTGAAGTCACCTCTTAACGAAAGGGTGACCAATAGACATTTCAAAACAGGAGGGCGTTCTGGATCAAGTAGAATTCAGACTGACATATATCGCTGTCCAGGATATATTTTCGGTATGGTGCGTTCTGATAGAGGTGGTACCACAGCACGTGGGAGTTGGCACACGCGAACGTCGAAATGAACAAAAATCCTTGCAAAAATGATTCTTGGTCAAAAATGGTTGCATTAATCTAAGCATTGATTTATACGCTGAAGCATGCAACGCTCAGGACATACTCCCTTTTGGCGGATTTGAGCAAGGAGATCATGAACAATTGAATACAACTTAATTTTTAGGTTGGCATGCATTGAGGCCTGGCAATTTGAGGACTAAAATGACTATGTGTTTCCACCACGTGTGCACCCTTACCGTTTCATATTTCAAACCTGTTTTAGCTTTACCAGAGCGCGCTCGCTCGGTCATCGCCCCAAAAAGGCGTTTTACTGGTCATACGGTTACCATTTAAAAGATAATGTTGCTGAGAGGGAAAGCTCAGTGTCTTCACAGCATGAATGCACAGCTGATGCTGCAGGTGGGATTAAGATCATGTCGCGTTAACTGCAATCGCAGCAGCAGCCGTGCTGATCAGGGGCGGCGGAAGGTATTTTGGGAAGGGAGGGGGCGGGGGGGGGGTGGTTAAACCGTCCGCGGATCCAGTCATCTCAATTCCCAACTCAATGTTTGCAACATCTGCAAGTCTGATATTTTATTGAATTTGTAGGTATTATTACAGCGACAGTTTACTAATGGATTATTGACTCTTTTCCTCCTCAAATGTTTAAAAAGTATGTCTACTGAAATACGAACTTCGGGTTTCTGTTCTGATACAATTGTAGAAGAGGATTTTCTTAATCCAACCATATCCTCTCATTTCCTAACTCGTTCTAGTTGTTCTGATATTTGGAAAAACCAAAGCTGCGTATCGCAGACCCGGATTTACCGGTAGACAGACAACATATCACCACTAGTATATTTGTACAATTGCTAACTTATCATTTGCACCTGCAAAGTCTCTCGAAATAATACCGAAAATAATTCCGGTAGAAGTGAACCTTATCAACCGTTCCTCCCTCATGAGGAGCAGTGGCATCGCCACCAGCAGGACGTTTGTTTCAAAGAAAGGTGGCGAAGGAAGGCAAATCAACTGTGCTATATGAGAAAGAACCATGATACCCAAAATCCGAGGCATATACGTGGTGTCGTCTCTGGTTGGGGAGCCGATTGGGGTGCAGCCGGCACGACGGCTGCAACCAGGCAGCAAAGCACATACCATTTTATCTTGTACTCAATATTTTTTTTGACACCCACGTTCTGCATAATGCTTAATAACCATCTCACTGAAATGCCCACACGCAAGACGACCAGCCCCACATCCCTCCCACAGTCACATCCACTTGTCTAGCACACTAGGGAGCGGTCACATATTACGTAACGCTTGAGGGGGGGGGGGGGGGGGGGTCGGCAATAGCGTTACAAAGCGGTACATAGGGGGAGGGGTTTCGCACAGGTGTTAGGTAACGCTAGGAAGTTTAAGTGAATCTTAGACGATGACACCAAACGGACCCATATAAGTTGTATACTGTTGCTTTAGCAGCTTTTAGAATCTGGATTCCAATAAGCTTGACAACCATGATGATATTCGTGCTAAAGTATGCACGATTTTGTGGGTTTTACTTTTTACAGAGGGGGAGGGGTTCAGAGGTCACACAAGAGGCAACATCTAATGCAATGGCAAAGCACAGAATGCCGGAGAGGCTGACCAGTGACCACCCAAGCTGTCCTCTCATTGGTCAAACGACCGAGATATGAAAAGACAACCGCGGGGATCTCGCTTGTTCCCCGGCACATCTCACCAGTGGTCTAGACCAGAAAGTGTTGAGGTCATTTGACTATATTGGACTAGTTACCGAATCGAAATGGTAAGCTCATTTTGGTTCAACAGGTTAAAGGAAAAACCTTCGAATGTGGTCGGCCATGATGGTTTTCGATATCCGACTGTCGAAATATGAACGTTCGACGCGAGTTTTTTTTTGGGGGGGGGGGGTAAAACAAAATGTTTCCCCACGTCTTTCGATGGGATCACCTTGCACCCTCTGCCCCCCCGCTTCCGACGCCACTGCTGACATGGTGTGGCTCCATTCAAATAAATGTGGTTCCTTACATTAGTGCCTGGCGAATTTCGTTTGATCTATGTTATATGTAGGATGTATAGTGTATACTTGTAACATTGAATTTGTATAAACTGTACTGTCGAAAATGAGGCCACATCCTAAGCCATGCGGACTGTCTCCTTATGCCACATATCACCAAGCTCTTCCCTTCATTGAGAATGCTTCAGCTGTAGACATCATCTCCTTTTCGGCTCCTTTTTCCTAGCACTGCCTGCTGGTGTCATTGCTGTTGAGCGCTAATGCCGCCTGCGTTGCCATAGCAACGGTTCAAATGCCTGCGTGCTAATGTCATCGCTTCAATCGACTCCTAGTGCCCCGTCGTGTTTTTAAACGAGCGCCTTAGGCTGCCTGCGATGGCCACTGAGCCGAGAAGTAAACAGGGACGGCCAGCACAGTCACCGGGGAAATAAAATCCGCAGCAGAGAGAGAATAGCTCTACCTTGATTGGCGCAGCAGAAGAAAATCAAACAAAAGCCATGCAAATAGGATAGCCATAAATAGGATTTCGAATTAAATTAAAAACATTAACTGCAATACATAGTTTCTTAATAAATACAAAAGCAAAATGCTTGTATATATAAATATATGAAGCTAGTCTGAAATGGGCACATGTACAATGAAAACAAAGATACAGAGAAACAGTGCACAGCACCTCTGTTTTACTCTTCACCGTGCCCCACTACAGTGTCTCTGCCACATTCAGCTAGCTGTTTGCCCGTTCAGTGCGTGAACGCTGTATGGATAACCCCGTCGCCGCGGTGCAGGCGAACAAAGGTCACCACCAATAGGCTGCATCCGCCGGAAGAGCCGCCGAACGGAGCTGGGGGAACTGCCACAGCTTCAGTCGCCGCAGCTTCAGCCGCCGCGCTGGTGCGGTGATTCGATTGGTGCCCGATCTCTGTCACCGGACGCTGGTGCGGTGATTCGAGTGGTGCCCAATCTCTGTCACCGGACGCTGGTGTGGTGATTCGAGTGGTGCCCAATCTCTGTCACCAGACGCTGGTGCGGTGATTCGAGTGGTGCCTAATCTCTGTCACCGGACGCTGGTGCGGTGATTCGAGTGGTGCCTAATCTCTGTCACCGGACGCTGGTGTGGTGATTCGAGTGGTGCCCAATTTCTGTCACCGGACGCTGGTGTGGTGATTCGAGTGGTACCCAATCTCTGTCACCGGACGCTGGTGCAGTGACTCGGGTGGTGCCCAATTTCTGTCACCGGACGCTGGTGTGGTGATTCGAGTGGTGCCCAATCTCTGTCACCAGACGCTGGTGCAGTGATTCAAGTGGTGCCCAGACCCGTCACTGGCCGCCGGCTCTGCCGCCGAGCCGCGCCGACTGAAACATTCAGCACCTGTCAGACCTTCAGCCGGACAGGACAAACGAGACAGACGGCTCCAACCAAACACTGAGACTGCTAACTCCAGCCAACGACTGAGACTGCTAACTCCAGTCAACGACTGAGACTACTAACTCCAACCAACGACTGAGACTACTAACTCCAGCCAACGACTGAGACTACTAACTCCAACCAACCACTGAGACTGCTAACTCCAACCAAACACTGAGACTGCTAACTCCAGCCAAAGACTGAGACTGCTAACTCCAGTCAACGACTGAGACTACTAACTCCAACCAAACACTGAGACTGCTAACTCCAGCCAAAGACTGAGACTACTAACTCCAGTCAACGACTGAGACTACTAACTCCAACCAAACACTGAGACTGCTTACTCCAGCCAACCACTGAGACTACTAACTCCAGCCAACGACTGAGACTACTAAATCCAACCAATGACTGAGACTGCTAAATCTAGCCAACCACTGAGACTACTAACTCCAGCCAACGACTGAGACTACTAAATCCAACCAATGACTGAAACTGCTAACTCCCGGGGACTGAGACTGCTAACTCCCGGGGACTGCGACTGCTAACTCTAGCCAACGACTGAGACTGCTAACTCTAGCCAACGACTGAGACTGCTAACTCTAGCCAATGACTGAGACTGCTAACTCTAGCCAACGACTGAGACTGCTAACTCTAGCCAATGACTGAGACTGCTAACTCTAGCCAACGACTGAGACTGCTAACTCTAGCCAATGACTGAGACTGCTAACTCTAGCCAACGACTGAGACTGCTAACTCTAGCCAACGACTGAGACTGCTAACTCTAGCCAACGACTGAGACTGCTAACTCTAGCCAACGACTGAGACTGCTAACTCCAGCCAATGACTGAAACTGCTAACTCCCGGGGACTGAGACTGCTAACTCTAGGCAACGACTGAGACTGCTAACTTCAGGCGACGACTGAGACAGTCAACTCGAGGCGACCACAAAGATAGACAGTCACTGGCAACAGCCAATGTCTGAGGCATCTAACTCTAGGTTTCGAGTTTGAGGGGGAACAATTTCGCTCCGTTTCGTCAGGAGTTGTTGAGCGGGAGGAGGGGCGTCAAAGAAAATAAACTTGTTGAGAGACGGGAGAGGGCCGCGCCGTCAGCGAAATGTTGTTGAGCAGGGAGAGGGGGTAAATCACGACTTCCAGGGACAAAAATTCACAACCTCCCGAAACGGTTAGGGGGGAGGGGCAAGAACATACTTTTGCCTACCTTTTTTGGGGGGTAATTGCCTGGTTTGCCCTAACGTAGATCCGCCACTGCCTGCTGTGACTGAGGCACCTAACTCCAGTCTTGCTGTGACTGAGGCACCTAACTCCAGTCTTGCTGTGACTGAGGAACCTAACTCCAGTCTTCCAGTGACTGAGGAGCCTAACTCCAGTCCTCCAGTGACTGAGGAGCCTAACTCCAGTCTTCCAGTGACTGAGGAACCTAACTCCAGTCTTGCTGTGACTGAGGCACCTAACTCCAGTCCTGTTGTGACTGAAGCACCTAACTCCATTCTTGCTGTGACTGAGGCACCTAACTCCAGTCCTCCAGTGACTGAGGAACCTAACTCCAGTCCTGTTGTGACTGAGGCACCTAACTCCAGTCCTGCTGTGACTGAGGCACTTAACTCCAGTCCTCCAGTGACTGAGGAACCTAACTCCAGTCCTCCTGTGACTGAGGCACCTAACTCCAGTCCTGTTGTGACTGAGGCACCTAACTCCAGTCCTGTTGTGGCTGAGGCACCTAACTCCAGTCTTGCTGTGACTGAGGCACCTAACTCCAGTCCTGTTGTGACTGAGGCACCTAACTCCAGTCCTCCAGTGACTGAGGAACCTAACTCCAGTCCTCCTGTGACTGAGGCACCTAACTCCAGTCCTGTTGTGACTGAGGCACCTAACTCCAGTCCTGTTGTGACTGAGGCACCTAACTCCAGTCCTCCAGTGACTGAGGAACCTAACTCCAGTCTTGCTGTGACTGAGGCACCTAACTCCAGTCCTGTTGTGGCTGAGGCACCTAACTCCAGTCTTGCTGTGACTGAGGCACCTAACTCCAGTCCTGTTGTGACTGAGGCACCTAACTCCAGTCCTCCAGTGACTGAGGCACCTAACTCCAGTCCTGTTGTGACTGAGGCACCTAACTCCAGTCCTGTTGTGACTGAGGCACCTAACTCCAGTCCTGTTGTGACTGAGGCACCTAACTCCAGTCCTGTTGTGACTGAGGCACCTAACTCCAGTCCTGTTGTGGCTGAGGCACCTAACTCCAGTCTTGCTGTGACTGAGGCACCTAACTCCAGTCCTGTTGTGGCTGAGGCACCTAACTCCAGTCTTCCAGTGACTGAGGCACCTAACTCCAGTCTTGCTGTGACTGAGGCACCTAACTCCAGTCCTGTTGTGGCTGAGGCACCTAACTCCAGTCTTGCTGTGACTGAGGCACCTAACTCCAGTCTTGCTGTGACTGAGGCACCTAACTCCAGTCCTGTTGTGACTGAGGCACCTAACTCCAGTCCTGTTGTGACTGAGGCACCTAACTCCAGTCTTGCTGTGACTGAGGCACCTAACTCCAGTCCTCCTGTGACTGAGGCACCTAACTCCAGTCCTCCAGTGACTGAGGAACCTAACTCCAGTCCTCCTGTGACTGAGGAACCTAACTCCAGTCCTCCTGTGACTGAGGAACCTAACTCCAGTCCTCCTGTGACTGAGGCACTTAACTCCAGTCCTCCAGTGACTGAGGAACCTAACTCCAGTCCTCCTGTGACTGAGGCACCTAACTCCAGTCCTGTTGTGACTGAGGCACCTAACTCCAGTCCTGTTGTGACTGAGGCACCTAACTCCAGTCCTGTTGTGGCTGAGGCACCTAACTCCAGTCTTGCTGTGACTGAGGCACCTAACTCCAGTCCTGTTGTGGCTGAGGCACCTAACTCCAGTCTTCCAGTGACTGAGGCACCTAACTCCAGTCTTGCTGTGACTGAGGCACCTAACTCCAGTCCTGTTGTGGCTGAGGCACCTAACTCCAGTCTTCCAGTGACTGAGGCACCTAACTCCAGTCCTGTTGTGGCTGAGGCACCTAACTCCAGTCTTGCTGTGACTGAGGCACCTAACTCCAGTCATGTTGTGGCTGAGGCACCTAACTCCAGTCTTGCTGTGACTGAGGCACCTAACTCCAGTCTTGCTGTGACTGAGGCACCTAACTCCAGTCCTGTTGTGACTGAGGCACCTAACTCCAGTCTTCCAGTGACTGAGGCACCTAACTCCAGTCCTGTTGTGGCTGAGGCACCTAACTCCAGTCTTGCTGTGACTGAAGCACCTAACTCCAGTCCTGTTGTGACTGAGGCACCTAACTCCAGTCTTCCAGTGACTGAGGCACCTAACTCCATTATTGCTGTGACTGAGGCACCTAACTCCAGTCCTCCTGTGACTGAGGCACCTAACTCCAGTCCTGCTGTGACTGAGGCACCTAACTCCAGTCCTCCTGTGACTGAGGCACCTAACTCCAGTCCTGTTGTGACTGAGGCACCTAACTCCAGTCCTGTTGTGACTGAGGCACCTAACTCCAGTCCTGTTGTGACTGAGGAACCTAACTCCAGTCCTGTTGTGACTGAGGCACCTAACTCCAGTCCTGTTGTGACTGAGGCACCTAACTCCAGTCCTGTTGTGACTGAGGCACTTAACTCCAGTCCTCCAGTGACTGAGGAACCTAACTCCAGTCCTCCAGTGACTGAGGAACCTAACTCCAGTCCTGTTGTGACTGAGGCACCTAACTCCAGTCCTGTTGTGACTGAGGCACCTAACTCCAGTCTTGCTGTGACTGAGGCACCTAACTCCAGTCCTGATGTGGCTGAATGGCGACCTGCTGAGGCGGCCATGCGTCCGCCACAGCTCGCCGGCACGGCGCTGGGTCTGGCAGCCGGCCCAGAAACCGGCCACGCCGCCAGCGGAATTCGCACAAATAGCGGCCGGGCGCGTCACGGCCGCCGCCGCGCAACCTCTTATCGCCACGCCGGCTGCCCGGTCCCCTCATCAGCTACCAGTGCTGCTGACGACTGCTGACGACCGCTGCTGACGGCTGCTGCTGACGACCGCTGCTGACGACTGCTGACGACCGCTGCTGACGGCTGCTGCTGACGACCGCTGCTGACGACCGCTGCTGACGACCGCTGCTGACGACCGCTGCTGACGACCGCTGCTGACGACCGCTGCTGACCACAGGTGGTGACCACTGGTAGTAACCACTGGTGACCGCTGGTGACCGCTGGTGACCTCTGGTGACCTCTGGTGACCACTGATGACAGCTTGTGACCGCTAGCGACCACTGGTAGCAACCGCTGACGGCCGCTGGTGACTGTTGGTGACAGCTGGCGACCACTGATGACAACAGGCGGTGACCATCGGTGACCGCTGATGACAACATGCGGTGGTCATCGGTGACCGCTGATGACAACAGGCGGTGGCCATCGGTGACCGCTGATGACAACAGGCGGTGGCCATCGGTGACCGCTGATGACAACAGGCGGTGACAGCTGGTGACCGCTGATGACAACAGGCGGTGACCATCGGTGACCGCTGATGACAACAGACGGTGACAGCTGGTGACCGCTGATGACAATAGACGGTGACCATCGGTGACCGCTGATGACAACAGGCGGTGACCATCGGTGACCGCTGATGACAACAGACGGTGACAGCTGGTGACCGCTGATGACAATAGACGGTGACCATCGGTGACCGCTGATGACAACAGACGGTGACCATCGGTGACCGCTGATGACAACAGGCGGTGACAGCTGGTGACCTCTGACGACCTGTGCCGCGCGGCTGCACTGATGACTGTTAACCGCTGCTGACGTGCACTGAGGGCCACCTAAGCAGCAGACAACAGTAACAAGACCATAACAAGGCCCTGTTCACCACTATAGTGTCCACTGATGATCCCTGGCGATCTTGGAAACCCTCTGACGAACATCAAGGATCACCAGCTACCACCGACGACCTCTACAGACGGTAAATGAACCGGCTGGCGTCGACGCGACGGTCGACTGCGGCTGTCGTGCCGGGCCGGCACTCGGCAGGGAGGACAGGGGCACCGCCCGCTCGTACGTCACTACTCCGCCTGCGTGGGTAGGCTGTACTGGAGTGCTGCCGTATATCTGATGGGGTGACGTCAGTGGCGCCGTGTGGAGGCCGGAGGGGCGTGAGGTGTCAGCCAGATCAGCCGTGTTGGGAGACGACGCGACGGCCGACAAGTCATGTGATCGACTAATGTGGTGACGGCCAGTGGTAGATTCCTCTGTAGTAGCCTGATGCCAGAGGATAAACATTCACGTGCCATGACATAGCTCGCTTCATTGTCATCAAATGGCAAACAGCCCAGCAAATTGCAGTCCGAATTAAATACAAGAGGAATATGCCCAATGGCAAACAAAAAAGAAAGCAAATATTTCGGAAAATTAGGAGAGTTTAATTTTCGTCAGACGTGACTATCAGGCAAACTCCAACCTTGTACGCCCTGCAGGGCCCCTCACACCGCTGCGGTGGAATTAGGGAGGCAGTCTCTTGAGCTCCTTAGATGCCGGATTCCGAAACTTTGTGTAAATATTGGTAGCCAGCAGCACAACAGGGCAGTGAATTAAAGGGAAATATTGACCTTTGTATTTATTTGTATGCATTATCTTATGCAACATGCATGTTATTAAATTGATAGTCTCAATTTAAAAGTGAAATAACAACTTTATATATTTCGAAAAATAAATTTTGGGGAGAAAAAAAAACAGGTAAATATACTTCTTTCGTAGTTCATGATCGGTGTTTCCCCTCCACTATTAGGAGCGCAACATATATGGGCTTTTGTTTCAATTTGTTGAGCGTTGAAAAGTGAGACCAAAATGAAGAGCAATTTTTGTGCGCCTAAAACTAAGTGATGAAATGCTTAAGATAAATTAGGCCAAAGTTAGCAAATAATTAAGTGACGTCAACATTTTTTGCGTTGTTATATGAAAATGATACGAACGAACTGCATCCACCAGGAATGAGGGACGTCGAACAGTAGACTTTGCTACGAAATACCAAGAGTATGGGCGACCAAAGTGAAGAGTAATTTTCAAACACATTTTATCAATTGAAAACAAGATGTTTGAGCTCATCCAAATCCACGGTAACATTAAACAAGGCACATTGCAGAGGTATTGAGGCATTATATTGAAATATAAACTAAAAATGAACAGGAGAAGCATTTAAGTACCAAAAATATGCCAAGTACTTCCTGATACCGTAGTTTTCAGCGGGGAACGCTTAAGGTAAATAGTTCACCTTGGAAAATTGTCCCAAACACGAATTGATTATTTTTCGTAATACAATTTCTTTTAATATTTTCAAAAATGGCCTTATATCGCGCCGATTCAGGACAGAAGGCCGTTAATTATTATTGTTTATCAAAACTATATGCATACTCTCTGAGTCAAAGTCCTGACGTCACGCGAATTAAACAAATGGTTCAGCCAATCAGATTCGAAAGTAGTCGCGTCTATCCTTATCCTATGCGAGTCTATCCTTATAGACTCGCATTTGGGATGTGCCAACCGGCGGCCGGCGGTTCGCTTGCTAGCACCAGCTGCAAGCTGATTGGCTGATGGTATAGCATCTGCCCGGGCACCACATTCTTTCGCCAGCACCGCATTCCTTCGCCAAAAAAAAATCAAATACATTCGGCTGGAGTCTTTTCAGTCAAGAAAACTTGCAGATAGGTGCTTCCCAACACGGGCTACAAAATTGCTATCTCAGTTTAAAACTAATGTTGAAGGTGAACTATTTCCTTTAAGCGTTTTCAAATTGAAATAACTTCGGTTAGAGATATTTGAATGCTTAATGTGAATGGATTCACATATAAGTTTGTCTCCTCTCCTAATGTCAAGTGCTAATTCAATTTTTGTGGAAAAGGTAATGATTTCCCTTTAACCCTATTAGTGGCAGGTTCCTGGCTACCCCTATTAGTGGCGGGGGGAGGGGTGGGGGCGGATTCCGCTCCCCCCGCCCCCCCGCCAGATCTCGAGATCTACCGGTCCGATTTTCCAAATTCAAACGGCGTTTGATTCCCCTCAACACGATCTACATTTCTGAAAAATAAACAAATCGGAAATATTTGATAGGGGGCAACAGGGGGGCAAAACTACAAATATTAGAGATATTTGTGATCCAACACAGCTGTCATGTTTATCAACCGATTTTACCCCAACTAATAGGGATCGATAGAGATTGAATTGGAGATTGATATATGATGGTGACTTTGGAAAATTCAAAATCATAGGCGTTTTCAGGTCACTAAATTTGGGGGTAAAATAAATGCCTTATATTATAAACAGTCTTTTTTTCTCTTTTTTCGATAAATGAAATGGTGCGCTATTGTGACATCGGACACAACAGTTATAAAGCATATTTGCATCCATAGGCGGTGCCAGGTTAGCGAAAAAGGGAGGCAAAATATAAAAAAACTTCCTGTAAACCTCCCCTTTTCAAGTCTCTGAAACCGCCTCTGCCGTACAATATTTATTATAGTTCACTAAAATCAACTAATTTGCACTTGTTTCAATCACCGTAAACATATGAAACTCCTTTATACTTCAGGCAGTTAGGAAGAAGCCGTGAAGTTCGCATCTCTGTATTATCGCCAAATGTCACCGAAAAAAACTCCAAAAACCGGGCCCTGCAACCGCCTCTGTTAAGGTAAGGAACTCAAAATTTTGATTCCAAATGTGGAATGCAATTCTAGGAAAAATCCCAAAATTGCATGGGTATGCTGCCAGCCGTTCTGGATATATCCGCGAAAAACATGAGGGGGCGGACCCCCCCCCCCCCCCCCCCCCTGTCACTAATAGGGTTAACTCGTACTTCAACTGACATGCGGTACCATATATCTGACATACCATACAGTTTTTCAACTCTTCCGATCCTTATCAGTATCCCGTAAACCATGACATGAGTTAACCCGGCAGAGGAATAAAGCCATGGAACCAGCACATTACTAAAACTTCACGCCAAGGTGACCGTGCACCCCGTGTGTGCCAAGTTGATACGTTGCATTAATTCCCAAGCTTCATTTGTAATACAAAGTTACCGTTATATTACAGTCACGACTTGTTAAAGTCAGTTAGAGATCATTAGAGGTGAATCCCAAATGGCGTAAATTGCAGGTGCATTGGTTATTAAAGTGTTTTGCTGTTATGGTATATTGCGATACAGTATCCACCAAATCCGTTTATCCTAGAAGCAGTTATCAAAACTTTTCTGACTTCCATGTATAAAATTGAAGGTGACCTTAAATCCAATTATCTTAGAGCCCAATGCATGCAATCTAATCGCCCAACATCTAATCAACATGCAACACACCATTTGATTGCAACTGGTCAGTGAAGTTCGCGACCGGCGACGTCACCGCGCGTGGGAAGATAAAATGAAATGGCAAGCCAAATCGAGTCGGTGCCGTAAGTGAATCTTCCAGCACTGCATCATGTAAATGCATTCGGAGGAAAGCGTCATCTGCAATGACAAGGCCTGAAGTTCCACCAACGGTCACCATCACCACCAACAGAACTGTTTCGAGCAAAAATCCAACCCAGAATCCCATCCCAGGGAAATGATACAGTGAGCGTGAGCATAACAAACTTCGCGTTAGGATAATAATCCGAGTATTGCACGCGCTCTTTTACCCTTGGTCAGCTGCGAACAGCTGCTGAATGAGCTGTCGGGTGGGCCAGGGCGGCGTCGGAGACCTGTCAGTGGTGTGTCAGTGGCGTATTTCTCCACCGGCCGGGCCCTGCATCGGCCCTGTGTTCTCCACAGGCCAGGTCAGCACCGGCCAGGGCCTCGGATATGTTAACTGGGGGGGGGCAATTGCCCCCCCCCCCCCAGTGGTGGGATTGTCTCCCCCCCAGTGGAACCAATTTGCCCCCCAGTGGAACTGAGTTAATTCAACACGAGCGTGCACTAGAATACTATAAATGATGCATCACTAGCCTTTAAAAAATATTTCAGTCACCCGACGTTTTTTTTTAAACTTTACAGCATGGCCTCGGATAACATATTAATTGGGGCGGGGGGATGTCCCCGCATTGACTGCTATAGCTGCCTCCCCAGTAACCAAATTGTTCCCCCTAGAGGGAGCAAAATTCGTAGGTGGCATACGATTGCATGGTCTGTAAAGTAGATAAAAGCGTCACTGAAGCATGCTTTCAACTTAAAACAAATACAACGTCGTGTACAGCTACCTAGCGTAGCTTTGAGATCTTGAGGACGGATACCCGCCCCTCATCGCGTCAGTTCGAAATTGGCGTGGAGCACAGGTGTCGATTTATATACGTTTGGGGTGACCCTCGGCCCCCCATATATTGATATGGCCCCCAAAGATGCTTTCGGCTCCCTCAATGTTTTCTGGCCAATGACGGATCCAAGGGAGCCGAAAGGCCAAAGCCCCAAAACCGCCTGAAATCAGCAATAAAATTGACGCATTTTCTAATTAAAAACCAAGAAACCTTTACGAAAGAAAACTGATTAAATCCCCATTCATCCATAAGAAAACAAGATCCGATGAGTTTGTTTTATTGTTTGATACCTTTGGGGGATTTCGTCGCTAAAACAACTTTTTGGGCCGTTCTGGGTTCTCTCTTTTTCTGGCCTTAGATCAGGCACCTGACACATACCATGGTTTCAGCCCCAGTGATCCGTGGAAAACCAAGCTTCTGATGAATTCGTTGATTCTAGGAACATAGACTGTCCAAAACCACCTTCATCACATCACACGACAAAACCGGGTGAATATCGGCGAAGCAATGTCTCTCTCCTTCGTAAAGTTTTAGCTGTTTGTCTCCTCTGGGGTGGCCCTCGGCCAGCCTTGGAATTTTGGTCATTTTCTGGACTTTTTGGGTCCAAATAATTTTGCTCTCTTCATTTGTTCTAGAAATGTGTTCTCTTTTCACCTGATCTTACCGGCATTGTAGTTGAAATATAATTCAATTTTCCTCACAAGGATTTAATATCTATTACAAATCAGGAATTTTTACTTTCCAAGTAAAATAATTTGTCAAAAAATGGAAATCTTAATTTTCCTAACAAGACAATTTTACTCTCCAACTATGGATTTTTACTCTCCAGGTCATGAAACGAAAAATCCAACACTGCCCTCGGCCCCCCAAATGTGCCTTTGGCCCCCACAGCCATATTTCGATTGAATAACCGATTTCACCGCATATCTGACGAATAAATTTAGGGCTGAGTGCCAGCATTTGGTCGACACGACCGATGATGAATGAGTTTCTCGAAAACATGTCGACGTTGAGCCGATATCAGCCCGATGCTTGGTAGGACGACGGCCCGAGTTTCATGTATTTCGTTTCGAAAGCCAGATGCCACGTTTACGTGGTATCATCCGAAAGTTTAAAAAAACGTTCAAAACGAATAGCAATTATTCACATTATTAACGTATAACCGTAATATGTGAGATGAGTTGTACAGTCGCTCTCATAATGATCTTCCCTTACCATGTTTATACAACTCATCTAATCCCACTTATGTGTACATGAAGGACTGATTTAAGGGAGCATGTGGTACCTACCTGTGGTACTAGGTAGGTACCACAGGTAGGTACCACATGTTCCCTTAGACCAGTCCTTCATGTACACAAAAGTGACATTAGATGAGTTTTAGAAACATGGTAAGGAAATATCATTATGAGACCGATTGTACATCTCATAATCAGCAATCAACGGCAACAACCATAATCAGCAATCAACGGCAACAACCATAATCAGCAATCAACGGCAACAACCATAATCAGCAATCAACGGCAACAACCATAATCAGCAATCAACGGCAACAACCATAATCAGCAATCAACGGCAACAACCATAATCAGCAATAAACGGCAACAACCATAATCAGCAATGAACGGCAACAACCATAATCAGCAATCAACGGCAACAACCATAATCAGCAATCAACGGCAATAACCATAATCAGCAATCAACGGCAACAACCATAATCAGCAATCAACGGCAACAACCATAATCAGCAATCAACGGCAACAACCATAATCAGCAATCAACGGCAACAACCAGATAACAACTATTCTTAGTTTTGGTGCCTCGTTTTCCATTCCAAGGGATACCATTTTCCATTGCAAGGGATACCTATTGCATGGGTTGGATCTGCACTGATTAATACGATAACTTGATGAGGAGTTACTAATTGCACCGCCTATTTTATTAATGAAATAATTTTTGAGTCCAAAATGAAACTCTCACAAAATGTTTAACTTATGTTTTTGTTTGATTGTGTAAGGGATATAATGACTCTAACTGAGCCCTTGACCCACTGGCGCATCCATAACGTCCAAAAACGTCGGTTTGAAGAGCTGTCTAAAAATCGTCTGACTTAATTTGCTTTTGCAAACAAAGTCGTGTCGTGCCGAGCCGAGGGAGGGCGTTTGAAGGGGAGGTTGGGTTGGGACTTGGGATGCCACCTATTTTTCGAGAATTGGCGGTGTGCAGCACCACCGCTTCTGGCACAGCTGTTTCGGCATGAATTTCACGCCATAATCCGCGCGGCGCTGGGGGGGGGGGGTAAATTTTACCCCCCCACCCGTTCCGGATTTTCTGAATAACTTTAAAACTATGGCAGATATCGAAGTGAAACTTTCGGTACCTTATTCTGCGTCGATTATAGTGCGTCTTCTGTCAAAATTTAATTGAAATTGGTAAAGTAGTTTGGGAGATAATGACGTTTTAGTGACTATTAACCAGTGTCATGCCATTTTTGGTGTAAAACGTTAAATGCTTAACAAATTGCAAAAAATCGAATTTTGAAACAAATTGCAAATAAAACGCCAGAAGAAACGAAATAACATTTTCTTACACATGGATGTCTCGGAGTTTCGAAATTTTGGGTTTTTGACAAAATGCAAAAAACTTTTTTTCGGAAGAATTTCCACGACAAACATTTTTGTTTTTAATTAAAAAAAAAACGGAAGATATATTAGATAATCCCATATGGACGATACCCAAACCAAATTTGAAAGCAATATCTTTATTTTTGACTGACTTATTTATGTCTGTCCAATATAAGTAACTCATGACGTCATTTTTTAAGTTACGTTTTTTTGGCTTTTAGTGACCAGATATAGACAAATAAATGCCACCGCTGTATTTCTGAGACAAAGCTGGTCTAGAAACATGCATTGTTTATTTAGGTTAATCAATTTTAAAATTGTGTTCTTATTGTGACCTGACCTTGACCTGAGGGCCATGATATGGGATCAGGTTGTAAAAATGGCTGCTACTATCGAATTATACGTGTAAAATATCCCAAACAACATGTGTTTCATGGCTTTCGTAGACCTGTGACCTTTTGTGACCTAACCTTGACCTTGACCTTTGCTTACAATTCCACTTTTGCTTATGCGGGGGATGCATTATACCTTTGAGAGCACTTTGTGCGATAATAGTCGCAATCTAAGGCCTTGGATGGAAAGTATGGCCCAAAAACCAAAATACCTCAATTTTGACATTTTATTTGAACGTGACCTGACATGTGACCTTATTTTAATAATTTCGGGTATGCGTTAGATTCGTCGTATTGAGAGCTTTCGATTGCCGCCTTGCACGTCTCGCTGGGGTCATTGGTGCGGAAGATACGAGGGAGGGGGTGGTGGTAAAATTACCCCCAAGCGCCGCGCGATCGGCTGGAGACCCCAGCGCCGCGCGGGTTAAGTAAAAAGATTGACTCAGGTCATCTCAGGTGAAGTCACCAGGTCACGTCAAGTGGCCCCACCTCCAAAGAAGTTTGTGGTCGAGCCACAGCCACCGTATTTGACTGAGCGATGTGACACTGACAGGATTTAATCAGGCCATAAGTACCTACAATTCTGTTATCTCGGATTTTGTATATCGATCAGTTGAGGTCAGGTCGATCTCGTGACCTCCCCAATATAAGTCAACAGGAAATATGTAAATGCTTCCTCTTTTAGAAGAAAACACATTAGATCAGACGAATTGTTTCAATAACATGTTATTTTAGCTAATTATTGATGACCCAAGCACAATTTGTATCAGTGACCGCCACAAGGTCAGCTGATCAGCTGGGGTTACCTGAGGTCACCACCACTTCCTTCTAATAACTCTTAATGACAGGCGTATACTTAAGACCGACAGCACTGTGTTCATCTCGTCTATTGATCAGATATAAAATGGAGTACACCCAAGCAATGACAACTTTGATACCTTTCCTTTTATTTACAGCTTGTTTCTCTTCCTAGCTATTTCAGTAGCTGAAAAATTTGGGTGGTTTCTAGAGCCAATTGCTAAAACTTGCAATGTTGACCTTTGGTGTGATGTGATGTGTGAAACACCCACAGGCTCAGAGCCCATAAGTGGGCTCTGGGTCTGTGGTTGTTCTGCTGATAATACACAATACACAATTGATGACCGCTGGTAGTAACCTCAATATTGACCTGAACCAAAAGTAACCGAAATAATTTTGACATGAATTTAGACGAGCTATTTAACGGTATTTTCGGATTCTGCTTAATCCCCATTGGAGCAGAGTTCCGGGGGGCGTCAGATGTCTCCCCTGGCATGACTAAGCTGGCGCCGAGCACAGATAGGGCGCGGGTTAAGAACTGATTTAAAACAAATTATCCCTTGTTTGTTTATTCTCCCCTGTGAAGATAAGCTGCTTAGATCTTCCTTCAGGGAAGGTGTTCATTTTCAACCGATTTAGTTGTATTGGTAAAGCTATGGCGCCGATGGACCCTTTCGCTCCGTTCCTGTTCGGTCCCCCAATCGCTTTCAAAAATCGACATCGCAGGTGTGGACCTTCGATGATGAGCGTGTTTATATTTATATTTTTCAGCTTCATTATTGTATTATTCGACTATTTTATTTGTATTTTACACTTATGTTTGTCATTATCACACTTAAAATGTAACAGTACCTATGTATAGATACGCTTAACCATATACCTTAGCAGCATTGTTTTATCAAATTCCCCCCCCCCCCGTGATAATTCCTTAGCCGAGGCCCTGGCATCGGCCGGGCCCTGCATCGTCCCTGCCACACCCGGCTCACGTCCTCCGCGGCTTGTCTGTCAATGTGTGACCCGCGGCGGCTGTTGCATCTGACCCTCTTCACGCAGGTTGTGACCCGCGGCTTCTGTATCAGGCCCTCTTCACGCAGGTTCTAAGTGACCCGCTAGTCAAAGATAATCGAATGGTTGCGCACATGTGACCACAGAGAACACTAGGTTAGGTAGATATAAAAGGTTCCAGCAGTTTAGAGCATCTCAAAACATCGCGTCGTGTTTGAATTCTCCCATACTCGCTGAAGTGTATGTATGTATGTACTTTGTACAGGGGCCCTTTACAGTATCTCGTCTTGGTTAAAGGGCTGTTTAGTGACGAAATAAAGTTTGATGCCAAACCACAAGCATCTGCCAATGAGTTTTCATACTGACTCACTAGCTGAGGCGGCTATGGAACTAGACCTTTTTGCGTCTTTTACAGCACCATCAACGCCTCCCACAAAAACGCCTCTATTAACTCTAAAGGTGCGATTACGGGCTGACAAGATTTATTTCCATTAATTATTTCAGAACAATAACACTTAAAATACCGAATGCCTAGAACCCATTAACGAAATCAGAGGATAAGGTTGGGCCCGCAAAACAGCCACTGCTTACCGTGTCCTTTCATCTCCTATATCTTCTCATCATGAGATCAGGTTTTAAAGGGAATAGTGCACCTTTAACATTAGTTTTTAACTGAGATAGCCAGATTGTCGGGAGTAGTGAGAAATCACCAAATCTGAAATTTGCCCTTCCAAAACGACCTAGTTGCTAAGTTTCAACGCAAAAACCGTTGGAGCTATTGGGAGCTATTTTAAAATGACAAATCTCGTGACGTTTCGCATACGTCATCACTACTCCATTGTCATTTCTACAGCACTTCGTTTTCGCTATTTGAACCGACCGCCACCGAAATGTATGACGTATCATGTGTTTGGCAACATAATTGCAAGGGAGGCTCGTTCCTCGTCTGGCGTAGCCATTGGTTCAAAATCCGTTGCACAAGCTGATTCGTCTAGGTTGCAATATCGCCGCTGTTGTGGTCCAAGGCAAACACGACAAATATGAAACATCATGTGCCTTCAGGTTTGAAGAAAATAATGTGGTTAATTTTGAACCGATTTCTAATAGAAAATTACCAAAAGATGCTTCGTGAAAAAACGCATTTTTGTATGGGTGGCTGGTCGCGGTACCTGCAATATATCGATTAAATGTTGACAATGTTTGTTTTTGCTTGACGTTGCCTTGAGTAAAGTTCATGATGACCTATATATATTATTGGCCATAACTTTTCCAATTTTCATTGGATTTCCAATTGAAAATAATGCTGACATCCGTCTTGAAAAGGTGGATCTTTTGATGGGGTGGTGGTGCGTACCTATAACTGCACTGGTCGCTGCAATAGAATCACATCCATAATTTATTTGTTCCTGTCATACACGTGACTTGAGGTTTTGAGTAAATAACTTGGTCAATGTTGAACCGATTTCCAATGGAAAATTATCGAAAGATGCTTCGTGAAAATACGTGTTTTTAAGGGTGGCTGGTCGCGGTACCTGCAATATATCGATTAAATTTTGCCAATGTTTGTTTTTGCTTTACGCTGACTTGCGTTAAGCTTATGATGAGCTAGAAATAATATTGGCCATAACTTTGTTAATTTCCATTGGATTTCCAATTGAAAATAATGCCAACACTCGTCTTGAAAAGGCACATCTTTTGGGTGATTTTTGGGTGATTCTTTGATGGGTGATTCGTACCGGTAGCTGCAATGTTCGCTGCAGTAGAAGCACATCCACACATGTATTTACACACAACCACATTTATGGGTATAGCACATATATTTTTGCACATGCGCATTTATGGGTGCGACTTCAGGTTCACGCAACGCCACTGCAACTCCACTCATGCAACGCCATAGTGCAAACTGTAAACATTCACATTTCACGCATGTAAAAATATGAATATTTTGTTCTTCAAATTATCATAAATTGCCCCTCGAGCGAGGTTGTTACTTGTTGTAGTAGTGTTGTTTACATATTCCGATTCAACGATAGACTTTTCCCGGTATGACATCACGACTCATTTTGGTGACGCAAAATTTGTGTGACGTCACACGTAAAAATATCAATATTTTTCAAATTATGACAAATTGTACTTTTTTCGCAAAAACAAAAGCCAGAACCGTAATCAGGACACTCTTTTCTATCATTCCACGTACTTTTCCCAAGGTGCCCTTTAACTGTTTTCCTGAAACGGCTTTTCATACAAATCCGAGGATGTAAAACGCACCAAAACAAACATTCCAAACTTCTTTAAGCATTTAGGAACTAACAATGCGGATGTGAAGTTGTGCATTCTTTTTAGCTTATAGCTTTCCAGTGAAAAACAAAAACCACCCTTAGCAGTAAGCTTTAACCTCAGAGCATCTTGTATAAAGCAATGAGTCAGCGAAGTTTTCTTTCCTAAATGACCATTGACCACTCTCACCACCGTCCATAGTATCCTTCTTGCGAGGCATGCTTGACGATGCGTATAAAGCAAATTAATATAATTACTTTACTGTTCAAGAACCCAAGAAAGGCAGGAAATTCGTAACAGACATGTCTGATTTTATGTTGGTATTTTCAAGTACTTTTCAGACATTCTCATTTAAATGGCAGCTCCATTGGATTGAACAGCAGTGGATACTTGCATTTTAACTATTTTTATTTTGGAAGTTAAGAGAGTAGTAAAACAAAATGGGTGGAAAGTGTCTTCATTAACCCGCGCGGTGCCGGGGGGACGTTAAGACGCGTCGTTAAATTGTTTTTGCTATCCTCGAAAGACCCCTAAGGTTTTTCGAGGATAGCAAAAAAACGGCGGCGATGCGCGCCGCTTTTTTTGCAAAGCTGTTGGGACATCAATTATTCACAAAGTGTGATTTTTTTACCTCAGGTCATGTCAGGTCAGGTCACCAGGCCAGGTCACGTGACCTCACCTCCAAAAATGTTTCCGGTCGTACCGCAGCCACAGTTTTTGGCCGATCGATTTCGTACTTACAGAATTTCATAAAGGCGATAGTACCTACAATTAATTTATCTCGGTTTTGTATATCGGTGACCAAAGGTCGGGTGAATTTCGTGGCATCCTCATTATACGTAAATGGGGAAATTATCAAATGCTTCCTATTCTGAGGATACGAATTATATCAGCCCAATTCCTGCTGGATCATGTTATCATAGGCCATTCTTGAAGTTCCAGTTGCAAATTTTGTTCAATGACCCCTACAGGGTCAGATGAGGTCACCCGAAGTCACCAACACTGTGTTGCCAATAGCTCGACAAAATCAAGCTATGGAAGTGAAACTGGAACCAATGTGTTTGTCTCGTTGAGACATGTCTCCCAATGTGCAACAAGACTTAATTGGGTCACCACTTGACCTTGACTTGAGGTAAAATTTATAAGTTGACTTAACCTGGTCATCATGCATATGATACGAATCGCCTTGACGAGAAAAACACAATGGCGTCAAAATTATTGCCCTATCTTTATTAGGTAAAAAGATATGTGTGAAAACTGTTTTGCTAAAAAAAAAATAGCCTTTTTGACATGTGATGAGCTCTGGATATTAAACTATTGACCTAAGCTTAAATCAGAAGACATATTGGCGATTGCAATTTTCAAGAGCTTTGCATTGTTTTTTTCGTTTGTTCCTAGCTAGCATAGTTCCTGTGATATCGGGGGGGGGGGGGTTCTGGAGCGAAGTCCTAAAACTTCAAAATCTGACCCTTCATGACCTCTGGTGACCTCAATATTGACCTGATAAAAAATGTCTGAAATAGTTTCAAAATGCATTTCGAAGAGCTTTCAAACGGTGTTTTCGGGTTTTGTCTACGTCCCATAGGAGCCGGGTTAGAGGGGGCGTCGAAACGCCCCCCCCCCCCCCCCCCGGCACGGTGAAGGTGGCGCCGAGCACCGGCACGACGCGGGTTAATCTTGTACACAACTTCTTCGCTTTTGATTATCAACATTCCAATATTTCCGTTAACTTTCGCGGCAGCCAATTGGTTTGCGCTGTGGAAATTAATTTTGCCAGAAGTGTTTAGTTTACAATTTCTCAATGTGCTCTGAGCTCCTAATTTACTTGAGAAGTTATGCTATGCTGTTTATAACCATTACTATTTGTATACTCAATTATTTTCCATAGTTGGCACTCTAACACTCATGACTATAGAAACAAATGACAAAGTCGTGAACATTGCAAGAAGGTTCTATTGTTTTTGAGTTAGCGTGTGGAGTGGAACAATCTACCTCAAAAAGACAATAGAGTAAAAAAGGCACATTTATAAGGTCAATCACACACCATTCCAAGCTTAAAAAGCACCTGTGGCAATGAAAATCCACCAAAGTGATTCGACCAAGAAACCAATGCTCAACTCGATGGTCATTATTGGGGTAAGCCGAGGGGTAGGCAAACATTGATGGTTGGCTTTGTCTGATTAAGCTTTTACAAAGGAGTGGAAAAACCTCATCTAAGTTGGGAACAAGTTGTTTCCCTAAATTGGTTGCTGCTCCCAACCCAGAATTCCCAGTTCTGTGACGCTGAATAAATGTGTGCCATTTTATATCCTTGTCCAGCCGTCCCACGCCGTCCCTGGCGCCGTCCCTGCCGCCGCCCCTGATGACCGGTCATGGCCCACGGCGTGTCCCTGGCGCCGCCCCTGATGACCGGTCACGGCCTACGGCGTGTCCCTGGCGCCGCCCCTGATGACCGGTCACGGCCTACGGCGTGTCCCTGGCGCCGCCCCTGATGACCGGTCACGGCCTATGGCGTGTCCCCGGCTCTGTAGGGACGGGGCCGGTGCTCGCGGGGCAGCTGCCGGGACCGTCTACACTTTGAAAGGGTTGTGTGAATCACACCTACGCTGTACCAATACTCGCCATTACATCGCAGAGTTCAGTTTGTGCTTCGGCCAACGTCACATAAATGTTGCTTTTTATTTTCGTTAAAAACTTAAGTCGAAATGTCAAATTACTGACAGTGTCTCAAATATGTAAATTGCTGCCCACTACTAGACATTATTTCTAACTAGATGTTTTTATGTTTATATTCTCTTAATTTAATTTAATTTTCGTCCGAACTTTTGAATGGATGAAATTCTGAGATCAGCGCCCTTCATTTCTGATGAGCAACAAGAAACACCTGGTGAATAAACAGCTTCATTAGCCAACAAATGTGCTGCAAAACATTAAAATCCTGTGTGTTAAGCGTTAATCCGGTCAAGTCAAGGTCGGTCAAGTTGTTCGGAAATGCGCATTGGTATTAAATACATTATTTATCAATGTAATAAACATGAATATGCAACTATATTAAATAAAATGAAACATTCCGATAACACACAAATATCAAGTATGTTGCTTACAACACGAACTGTAACAAATAATTGCTTCGTGTGGGTGCATTTCAATGGAAGTCACAGACTGGACATCCACCAAACGGCGCTGTATATTAAGGCTGGACATTTACTGGACAGGCTCTTGTCGTATCTGACGTGAACAACCATCTGAAGTGGTTCCAAAGTGCATAACACTGCGATATTGTTGCTCGCCATCCAATAACGGCCGCCTCGCCCTCAGATCCATCTCGTTCGCTCGCGCCCGGAAATTGCTGCAGTCCGGCCAGAAGCAACACTGCTACACGACATAATGGATTAACTGTTAATTTACCTCCTAAGAGGGGCACTGGAACGGCTCCTTGCTCCCAAGGAGCAACGCCCTGCAGACGTTAGCCTCCTAGAATTTCGTGGGTAAGGAGACCATAATCTACCGAGAAAATTCGCGGCCCCCTTCCGCCAACTCTCCAGCGGCATTAAACAAATTTTGCCGATGACATGACGCACTGATTAAAGCTCTCTGGCGACCGCGTGACGGCGTTGTTAAACTGGCCACAAGCCGAACTTGGGCGACGGAGGAGCTGCGGCGGCTCTGACGGGCTGAGAAGAGCTGCGGCGGCTCTGACGGGCTGAGAAGAGTTGCGGAATCTCTAACGGGCTGAGAGGAGCTGCGGCGGCTCTGACGGGCTGAGAGGAGCTGCGGCAGCTCTGACGGGCTGAGAAGAGCTGCGGCGGCTCTGACGGGCTGAGAAGAGTTGCGGAATCTCTAACGGGCTGAGAGGAGCTGCGGCGGCTCTGACGGGCTGAGAAGAGTCGCGGAATCTCTAACGGGCTGAGAGGAGCTGCGGCGGCTCTGACGGGCTGAGAAGAGTTGCGGCAGCTCTGACGGGCTGAGAGGAGCTGCGGCTCCTCTGACGGGCTGAGAAGAGCTGCAGCAGCTTTAACGGGCTGAGAGGAGCTTCGGCAGCTCTAATGGGCTGAGAGGAGCTGCGGCGGCTCCTCTAACGGGCTGAGATGAGCTGCGACGGCTCTAATGGGCTGAGAGGAGCTGCGGCAGCTCTGACCGGCTGAGAGGAGCTGCGGCGGCTCCTCTAACGGGCTGAGAGGAGCTACGGCGGCTCTAACGGGCTGAGAGGAGCTGCGGCAGCTATGACGGGCTGAGAGGAGCTGCGGCAGCTCTGACCGGCTGAGAGGAGCTGCGGAATCTCTAACGGGCTGAGAGGAGCTGCGGCAGCTTTAACGGGCTGAGAGGAGCTGCGGCGGCTCTAATGGGCTGAGAGACGCTGCGGCGGCTCCTCCAACGGGCTGAGAGGAGCTGCGGACGGGCTGAGAGGAGCTGCGGCGGCTCTGACCGGCTGAGAGGAGCTGCGGCGGCTCTAACGGGCTGAGAGGAGCTGCGGCGGCTCTAATGGGCTGAGAGGAGCTGCGGCGGCTCCTCTAACGGGCTGAGGGGAGCTGCGGCGGCTCTAATGGGCTGAGAGGAGCTTCGGCGGCTCCTCTAACGAGCTGAGAGGAGCTGCGGCGGCTCTAATGGGCTGAGAGGAGCTGCGGCGGCTCCTCTAACGGGCTGAGAGGAGCTGCGGCAGCTTTAACGGGCTGAGAGGAGCTGCGGCGGCTCTAATGGGCTGAGAGGAGCTTCGGCGGCTCCTCTAACGGGCTGAGAGGAGCTGCGGCAGCTATGACGGGCTGAGAGGAGCTGCGGCGGCTCTAATGGGCTGAGAGGAGCTGCGGCGGCTCCTCTAACGGGCTGAGAGGAGCTGCGGCGGCTCTAACGGGCTGAGAGGAGCTGCGGCGGCTCTAACGGGCTGAGAGGAGCTTCGGCGGCTCTAATGGGCTGAGAGGAGCTGCGGCGGCTCCTCTAACGGGCTGAGAGGAGCTGCGGCGGCTCTAACGGGCTGAGAGGAGCTTCGGCGGCTCTAACGGGCTGAGAGGAGCTGCGGCAGCTCTGACGGGCTGAGAGGAGCTGCGGCGGCTCCTCTAACGGGCTGAGAGGAGCTGCGGCAGCTATGACGGGCTGAGAGGAGCTGCGGCGGCTCTAATGGGCTGAGAGGAGCTGCGGCGGCTCCTCTAACGGGCTGAGAGGAGCTGCGGCAGCTTTAACGGGCTGAGAGGAGCTGCGGCGGCTCCTCTAACGGAGCGGGCCCGTGAGACGCGCCGATTACAGGGCTGCCGACGCGACAGACCGGCCGTATTGATGGTGGCGGTGGAATTCGAACGATCACCGCTGGGCAGTCGCCAGGCAACCAACACCCAACACCGTCGGCACGCTGCGCATCGTTATCTCCAGAGCGCCCACTCCGGCCCAACACCGTCCGCACGCCGCACGTCATCTCCAGAGCGCCCACTCCGGCCCAACACCGTCCGCACGCCGCGTCATCTCCACAACAACCACTCCGGCCCAACACCGTCCGCATGCCGCGCGTCGTCATCTCCAGAGCGCCCACTCCGGTCCAACACCGTCCGCACGCGTCGTCATCTCCAGAACGCCCACTCCGACCCAACACCGTCCGCACGCCGCGCGTCGTCATCTCCAGAGCGCCCACTCCGGCCCAACACCGTCCGCACGCCGCGCGTCATCTACAGAGCGCCCACTCCGGCCCAACACCGTCCGCATGCCGCACGTCGTCATCTCCAGAGCGCCCACTCTGACCCAACACCGTCCGCATGCCGCACGTCATCTCCAGAGCACCCACTCCGGCCCAACACCGTCCGCATGCCGCGCGTCGTCATCTCCAGAGCGCCCACACCGGCCCAACACCCTCCGCATGCCGCGCGTCGTCATCTCCAGAGCGCCCACTCCGGCCCAACACCGTCCGCATGCCGCACGCCGTCATCTCCAGAGCGCCCACTCCGGCCCAACACCGTCCGCATGCCGCGCGTCGTCATCTCCAGAGCGCCCACTCCGGCCCAACACCGTCCGCATGCCGCGCGTCGTCATCTCCAGAGCGCCCACTCCGACCCAACACCGTCCGCATGCCGCGCGTCGTCATCTCCAGAGCGCCCACTCCGACCCAACACTGTCCGCATGCCAGGCGTTGTCATCTCCAGAGCGCACACTCCGGCCCAACACCGTCCGCACGCCGCGCGTCATCTCCAGAGCGCCCACTCCGGCCCAACACCGTCCGCCGCACGTCGTCATCTCCAGAGCGCCCACTCCGGCCCAACACCGTCCGCATGCCGCACGTCGTCATCTCCAGAGCGCCCACTCCGGCCCAACACCGTCCGCACGCCGCGTCATCTCCACAGCACCCACTCCGGCCCAACACCGTCCGCCGCGCGTCGTCATCTCCAGAGCGCCCACTCCGACCCAACACCGTCCGCACGCCGCGCGTCGTCATCTCCAGAGCATCCACTCCGACCCAATACCGTCCGCATGCCGCGCGTCGTCATCTCCAGAGCGCCCACTCCGGCCCAACACCGTCCGCATGCCGCGCGTCGTCATCTCCAGAGCGTCCAATCCAACCCAACACCGTCCACATGCCGCACGTCGTCATCTCCAGAGCGCTCACTCCGGCCCAACACCGTCCGCATGCCGCACGTCGTCATCTCCAGAGCGCCCACTCCGGCCCAACACCGTCCGCATGCCGCGCGTCGTCATCTCCAGAGCGCCCACTCCGACCCAACACCGTCCGCATGCCACGCGTCGTCATCTCCAGAGCGCCCACTCCGACCCAACACACGTCCGCATGCCACGCGTCGTCATCTCCAGAGCGCACACTCCGGCCCAACACCGTCCGCACGCCGCGCGTCGTCATCTCCAGAGCGCCCACTCCGACCCAACACCGTCCACACGCCGCGCGTCGTCATCTCCAGAGCGCCCACTCCGGCCCAACACCGTCCGCATGCCGCGCGTCATCTCCAGAGCGCCCACTCCGGCCCAACACCGTCCGCACGCGTCGTCATCTCCAGAGAGCCCACTCCGGCCCAACACCGTCCGCATGCCGCGTCATCTCCAGAGCGCCCACTCCGACCCAACACCGTCCGTATGCCGCGCGTCGTCATCTCCAGAGCGCCCACTCCGACCCAACACCGTCCGCATGCCTCGTCATCTCCAGAACGCCCACTCCGGCCCAACACCGTCCGCATCCCGCGCGTCGTCATCTCCAGAGCGCCCACTCCGGCCCAACACCGTCCGCATGCCGCGCGTCGTCATCTCCAGAGCGCCCACTCCGGCCCAACACCGTCCGCATGCCGCGCGTCGTCATCTCCAGAGCGCCCACTCCGACCCAACACCGTCCGCACGCGTCGTCATCTCCAGAGCGTCCACTCCGGCCCAACACCGTCCGCATGCCTCGTCATCTCCAGAGCGCCCAGTCCGGCACAACACCGTCCGCACGCGTCGTCATCTCCAGAGCGCCCACTCCGGCCCAACACCGTCCGCATGCCTCGTCATCTCCAGAGAGCCCACTTCGGCCCAACACCGTCCGCATGCCTCGCCATCTCCAGAGAGCCCACTCCGGCCCAACACCGTCCGCATGCCTCGTCATCTCCAGAGCACCCACTCCGACCCAACACCGTCCGCATGCCGCGCATCGTCATCTCCAGAGCGCCCACTCCGGCCCAACACCGTCCGCATGCCTCGTTATCTTCAGAGCACCCACTCCGGCCCAACACCGTCCGCATGCCTCGCGTCGTCATCTCCAGAGCAACCACTCCGACCCAACACCGTCCGCATGCCGCGCGTCGTCATCTCCACAGCAACCACTCCTGCCCAACACCGTCCGCATGCCGCGCGTCGTCATCTCCACAGCAACCACTCCGGCCCAACACCGTCCGCATGCCGCACGTCGTCATCTCCAGAGCGCCCACTCCGGCCCAACACCGTCCGCACGCCGCGTCATCTCCAGAGCGCCCACTCCGGCCCAACACCGTCCGCATGCCGCGCGTCGTCATCTCCAGAGCGCCCACTCCGGCCCAACACCGTCCGCATGCCGCGCGTCGTCATCTCCAGAGCGCCCACTCCGGCCCAACACCGTCCGCATGCCGCGCGTCGTCATCTCCAGAGCGCCCACTCCGGCCCAACACCGTCCGCACGCCACGTCATCTCCAGAGCGCCCACTCCGGCCCAACACCGTCCGCACGCCACGTCATCTCCAGAGCGCCCACTCCGACCCAACACCGTCCGCATGCCGCGCGTCGTCATCTCCAGAGCGCCCACTCCGGCCCAACACCGTCCGCACGCCGCGCGTCGTCATTTCCAGGGCACCCACTCCGGCCCAACACCGTCCGCACGCCGCGCGTCGTCATCTCCAGAGCACCCACTCCGGCCCAACACCGTCGGCATGCCGCGCGTCGTCATTTCCAGAGCGCCCACTCCGACCCAACACCGTCCGCATGCCTCGTCATCTCCAGAGCGCCCACTCCGGCCCAACACCGTCCGCATCCCGCGCGTCGTCATCTCCAAAGCGCCCACTCCGGCCCAACACCGTCCGCATGCCGCGTCATCTCCAGAGCGCCCACTCCGGCCCAACACCGTCCGCACGCCGCACGTCGTCATCTCCAGAGCGCCCACTCCGGCCCAACACCGTCCGCATGTCGCACGTCGTCATCTCCAGAGCGCCCACTCCGGCCCAACACCGTCCGCACACCGCGCGTCATCTCCAGAGCGCCCACTCCGGCCCAACACCGTCCGCATGCCGCGCGTCATCTCCAGAGCGCCCACTCCGGCCCAACACCGTCCTCATGCCGCGCGTCGTCATCTCCAGAGCGCCCACTCCGACCCAACACCGTCCG
This sequence comes from Chirona hameri, assembly GCA_036785665.1. Classification (NCBI taxonomy): domain Eukaryota; kingdom Metazoa; phylum Arthropoda; class Thecostraca; order Balanomorpha; family Balanidae; genus Chirona; species Chirona hameri. The sequence goes on from JAXIVJ010001714.1 coordinate 92,944, forward strand.
CATGCCGCGCGTCGTCATCTCCAGAGCGTCCACTCCGACCCAACACCGTCCGCATGCCGCGCGTCGTCATCTCCAGAGCGTCCACTCCGACCCAACACCGTCCGCATTGCGCGCGTCGTCATCTCCAGAGCGCCCACTCCGGCCCAACACCGTCCGCATGCCACGTCATCTCCACAGCACCCACTCCGACCCAACACCGTCCGCACGCCGCGCGTCGTCATCTCCAGAGCGCCCACTCCGACCCAACACCGTCCGCACGCGTCGTCATCTCCAGAGCGCCCACTCCGACCCAACACCGTCCGCACGCCGCGTCATCTCCAGAGCGCCCACTCCCTTCCCAACACCGTCCGCATGCCGCGCGTCGTCATCTCCAGAGCGCCCACTCCGGCCCAACACCGTCCGCATGCCGCGCGTCATCTCCAGAGCGCCCACTCCGGCCCAACACCGTCCGCATGCCGCGCGTCGTCATCTCCAGAGCGCCCACTCCGACCCAACACCGTCCGCATGCCGCGCGTCGTCATCTCCAGAGCGTCCACTCCGGCCCAACACCGTCCGCATGCCACGTCATCTCCACAGCAACCACTCCGGCCCAAACACCGTCCGCATGCCGCGCGTCGTCATCTCCTCCAGAGCGCCCACTCCGACCCAACACCGTCCGCATGTCGCGCGTCGTCATCTCCAGAGCGCCCACTCCGACCCAACACCGTCCGCATGCCGCACGTCGTCATCTCCAGAGCGCCCACTCCGGCACAACACCGTCCGCATGCCGCACGTCGTCATCTCCAGAGCGCCCACTCCGACCCAACACCGTCCGCATGCCGCGCGTCGTCATCTCCATAGCGCCCATTCCGACCCAACACCGTCCGCATGCCGCGCGCCGTCATCTCCAGAGCGCCCACTCCGACTCAACACCGTCCGCATGCCGCGTCATCTCCAGAGCGCCCACTCCGGCCCAACACCGTCCGCATGTCACATCATCTCCACAGCACCCACTCCGACCCAACACCGTCCGCACGCCGCGCGTCGTCATCTCCAGAGCGCCCACTCCGACCCAACACCGTCCGCACGCGTCGTCATCTCCAGAGCGCCCACTCCGACCCAACACTGTCCGCACGCCGCGCGTCATCACCAGAGCGCCCACTCCGACCTAACACCGTCCGCACGCCGCGTCATCTCCAGAGCGTCCACTCCGACCCAACACCGTCCGCACGCCGCGCGTCATCATCTCCAGAGCGCCCACTCCGACCCAACACCGTCCGCATGCCACGTCATCTCCAGAGCGCCCACTCCGGCCCAACACCGTCCGCATGCCGTGTCATCTCCACAGCAACCTCTCCGGCCCAACACCGTCCGCACGCGTCGTCATCTCCAGATCGCCCACTCCGGCCCAACACCGTCCGCATGCCTCGTCATCTCCAGAGCGCCCACTCCGGCCCAACACCGTCCGCATGCCGCGCGTCGTCATCTCCAGAGCGCCCACTCCGACCCAACACCGTCCGCATGCCTCGTCATCTCCAGAGCGCCCACTCCGGCCCAACACCGTCCGCATGCCGCGCGTCGTCATCTCCAGAGCGCCCACTCCGACCCAACACCGTCCGCACGCCGCGCGTCATCTCCAGAGAGCCCACTCCGACCGGGCGCAAAACATGACGGCTCAACGACAGTCAACGGAAAAACGCCCCACATCGCTCTATAACGATTCGAATGGTATTGTTGTCAGACATTCGCCCCATTAGTGTTCATTCATGTCATCTTCTAGACAGAGTCGTTGGAGCATCCTGTTACAGTTATTTTGTTAGCATATTGAATAGCCTGAAATATGACTGCTTCGTATTATCTTACGATATCCTGCCTACAACTTGGGCACAGAAGACTAACTGTTCCTACAGATAACAGACAATAGTGGGAGGGAGGAAAGGTCCACCACGGTCCTGCGTCAGAACTCCGAACTATGCTCCCCACGTCTCTGCCGGACTCCACACACAGACGCGACTCGAGAAACTCAAAACTCTGCCGGACTCCACACACAGACGCGACTCGAGAAACTCAAAACTTTACCGGACTCCACACACAGACGCGACTCGAGAAACTCAAAACTTTACCGGACTCCACACAGACGCGACTCGAGAAACTCAAAACTCTGCCGGACTCCACACACAGACGCGACTCGAGAAACTCAAAACTCTGCCGGACTCCACACACAGACGCGACTCGAGAAACTCAAAACTTTACCGGACTCCACACACAGACGCGACTCGAGAAACTCAAAACTCTGCCGGACTCCACACACAGACGCGACTCGAGAAACTCATCAGCCGTGGGACACTCGATCAGACAGTTCAGCTTGTAGCCTTTCTGCGACGCTGGGGGCTCGGTTTGGCTTGGTGCATAGGATGCAGAAATGTGGTCATATTGTTAATACAATATCTTTATATCAGGATAATTGATGACCCATTGTCAAATTTGCTTGAACCCACGTCCCACAACCGCATAATTGGCATGCATATTTTCAGCTTGCCTGGACCTACCGTCGGTATAAAGTTTGATTCTGAAGCACACATAAACCCTTATATAAGGGTTTATATTAATATTTATATTAATATCCAATTGGTGTTCTTTGTTTTCTTCAAACTAAATTCTGAAGGTTGCTTATAAGCAACCTTCAATTAACGACCTAAGAAATTCACACAATGTATGTAAACCTAATAATACGGTAATAAATCAATTAATGAGCGTAAATTTGTCCGCCCACGTAGCTCAGTTGGTAGAGCGTCGGGCTGGAAATTCTCACACCCTGGCAAGGTGGGTTCGAGTCGCTTCGGCGCTCGATGTTCGCTCCTGGCCGGGATGACCTGCGGTCGGCCCGGTCAGGAGTGACAATTAATGAGCGTAAATTTGTCCGCCCACGTAGCTCAGTTGGTAGAGCGTCGGGCTGGAAATTCTCACACCCTGGCAAGGTGGGTTCGAGTCGCTTCGGCGCTCGATGTTCGCTCCTGACCGGGATGACCTGCGGTCGGCGGCAGCGGCCGCAAACATGTCAGATGAAATCAGAAGCAGGGCGGACCGTGTTCCAACTTCGAGCACGTTAAACATTCGCCACTAAATTCTGCCATTGAACTGGAACTACGTCATTGGATGGTAGGGGTCAGCACGCGACAAGCTCTTCTTAGCATAGGGCTCTTATCCTAGAAATCCATCCATTCAAATATTCGGACTAAATTTATATTTAAAAAATGCAACCTCGTGAGTTTGTTTTGTCACTGAAACGAAAAGCTCTTACCAAACTGCCAAACATGAGCAGGTTCATATTACCTGCATTTAAAGCCAAACAAAAACACGCAGAACACCGGGAGGTATTCTTCAAAACAAAAGTTCTTCAAAGCTCACAAAAATAGGACAACTTATATTTTCCGGAGAAGTTCATAGCTCGAATGTCTTCGAATAGATATCTTAAGCAGCTGGAATGTTTCATCCAAGGGTGTTATTTACATACATTTCCCAGATCGAATTTATCGCTCAGTGTGGCTAAAAACAGCTCTCAGACGCAATGATCGCCGCCTGACCGGCTCTATTTCAGGCGAGCCGAGAGGCGGTGTTATTAGCGTGACAAATCGCTGCACCGCCGGCCAGGGGAGGTGTCGCGCCCCTGATCTAGGTGTGCAGGCACGTCGTCAGTAATCAGCGCACGTCACTCACCAGCGGCTATTTCCAGACGCAAAGTTCTAATAATGTCATTACGACGAACCAAACATAGTTAAGCCTTCACATATATAATTCGACTGTGTTTTAATTCATTTCTTATGCGGCGGAAAAAATCAAAATACGAACCAAAAACCATTAACTATTTAAAATTGTGCAAAAAAGGAGCGTACAGCCAGAGTATAGAGTAAATGCGACTTATATAATACATGCCAGACAATCAACATATGCAATCGATGGATTAATCCAGAATTGAGAGACCAGCCCCGAACGCAGTCGTCCGTAAAATCCAGACCCATCCAACCACAATAACCTTCGGTTGAAATCTGCACCCGATGCTTGAAATGCGCAGCGAGACCAATTGGTCTGTTTATGAAAGTGGCATGCAAATAAACCGGCTACAAACACGAAGTGAACTCCGAAAACCGAATGTAAATTCTTAAGCGGAACAGTTGCAATCTACTGGTTTGCATAAATTCAATTTGAAGTGGTTCCTTCGATCGTCCATTCTAGGCATCGCAATAACATGAATATTCAGCGACCCGCACTAAGTAAGCTTTATGTGCTCAGTTATGCCAGGCAAACTAATCAGAATGCACTTAAAATAAAACATTTTCCAGTAACTAACATGATTGTCTTTAATCTCAATGATTCATATAAATTGGGTCAATGTGTGTGCACTGGTGGTAAATATACCGAATAAACGAAATAAATCGAACAAAACGCCTTTTGAATCAGCGCTGGCATAATTTTGATCAGGGAAATACAAGCTGATCATAAAACATTCATGAATGCTTGCTGTCTCACATAACTGCAGCTGCTTTTAACATCGCCCATTGCTTTTGTGATACTTTTCTTTACCAGTTTAATTAACCCTCGCCCGGGTAGCGGGGTGGATGCCAACCCCTCCTCCCTAGGTTTTTCGGAAATAACTCGCGTAGTTTCCAACGGATTGCGATGTAACTTTCAGTACCCTATTTTTAAACAATTTGGCACATACTCTGAACATTTTGAACTTCTAACCCACATGACCCGTGACATATGACCTGTTGCTCAAGGTTATGTCAGGCGCAACTGACGTCCTGCAGTATCGATGCTTGTAACTTGTGCAGTTTCCGTGTGTTTGTTGTTCAGGAGCATATACAAAGGTGTTTCCAGGTAACAGTTGTGGTTTCCACTGAGATTGTGACCTCGATTGACCTTTCAGAGGTCAACCGAGGTCATTGACCTCTGATGACCTCAGATGACTTTTATTTTGCTTCTGGCGGTTTCTAGGATATTTTGTGACGCTAATTTCAAATTTGGGATCCATTTTACATAATTATATGTTCCACTGGGGTCATGTGCTTCCACAGGTCAACCGAGGTCACTGACCTCAGAGACCTGACATGACCTTTTTGGAAATTTGCAGTTTTTAGGACATTTTGTGACGCTGATTTCAAATTTGACACCCATTAAGCATTATGATATGCTCATTCACGATTCAAGCTCGATAAAATTCAATTTATACGTATTTGCCATTTGTATGACTTTTGGGTTATTGACATGACCTCAGATGTCACCTAATGACCCAAGACCTTAAAATTGGATATCAACGGCTTCCACTCGTCACAAGCAATACGCTCGTCTTTAAATCGAATCTCTAGCTCAATTAGGGGCGAAACGCTAAGGGGAGGGGTTCGTACCCCTAACCCGAACACATAGTGAGTTTGCCCTACCCGGGCGATGGTTAACCTGCGCCGTGCCAGGAGAGGGCTCTGTTGGGATGTTCCCCCCCCCCCCCCACCCTCCTAAGGTTTTTCGAGGATAGTGGGTAAACTGCGGCGCCGCGCGCCTCAGTTTTTAGCACAAATGCTCGGGCATCAAATACCCACATTGTGTGAAATTTGACCTCGGGTCATCTCAGGTCAGGTCACGTGACTCCACCTCCATAGAAGTTTGTGATCGTGTCATTGCCACAGTTTTTGGCCGAACAGTTTCAAACTTACATGATTTATTTAGGCTATAAGTACATATAATTCGTGTATCTCAGATTTGTATATTGGTGACCTAAGGTCAGGTCGATCACGTGATCTCCCCATTACAAGGTAATGGGAAAATCTGCAAATGCTTCCTTTTCAGAGAATACGCATTAGAGCAGACCAAGTCTTTCAAGATCATGTTATTATAGGTCATTCTTGATGACCCAGGTACGAGTTTCGCTCAGTGACCCCTACAAGATCATCTGAGATCTGGGGTCATCTGAGGTCACCAACACGTGTGTGCCAATAACTTTTGATTGAATAAAGATATAGACGTGAGATGGACACCACTGTATTATCTCGCGAGAGGCTTCATAATTTGTGCATTGTGACCCACCTGGGCCGCCATATGACCTTGGGTGACCTTGACCTGAGGTCGAATTTTAATTTGACCTTAACCAATTGTAATAGGTATGATTTGAAGCGCCTTGACGAGACAAACACGATGACGTTAAAAATATTGCCTATATTGATTAGATAAGTTACTGGGCTAAGAACGGGGCTATAAAAAACGACAGTGCTCAAAAACAGAAACCACGAGCATCATACGCACAAGTCGCTAAGAGAATACTTTGTGATCGCCTCGCTAAGTTGTGTGGCTCCCCTGTCTGTTTCGGTATGTGTCACAGGTTACCTACAGAGGACAGAATGTCACAGCCTCGCTAAGTTGTGTGGCTCCCCTGTCTGTCTCGGTATGTGTCACAGGGGACCTACAGAGGACAGAATGTCACAGCCTCGCTAAGTTGTGTGGCTCCCCTGTCTGTCTCGGAATGTGTCCCAGGTTACCTACAGAGGACAGAATGTCACAGCCTCGCTAAGTTGTGTGGCTCCCCTGTCTGTCTCGGTATGTGTCCCAGGTTACCTACAGAGGACAGAATGCCACAGCCTCGCTAAGTTGTGTGGCTCCCCTGTCTGTCTCGGTATGTGTCCCAGGTTACCTACAGAGGACAGAATGTCACAGCCTCGCTAAGTTGTGTGGCTCCCCTGTCTGTTTCGGTATGTGTCACAGGTTACCTACAGAGGTCAGAATGTCACAGCCTCGCTAAGTTGTGTGGCTCCCCTGTCTGTTTCGGATGTGTCACAGCGGTGGGCTGGAGTCAAACGCGCTAAATTTAGCGCCCCGGGGCGGAGGTGAGCGTCATCGCCCCCCCCCCCAATTCTGAATCCCCCCCCCCCCGCTGGGCCGGGTGGGCGGCAGTGGAGCCCTGAGCACCGGACACACAAGTTATCCAGCGGACGGCAGCCGCAGTGACGCCGCCGTCTCTCGTCCTCGATCCGACAAACTAAGCGGTCGTCTGTTAGGCTGGGCCGGCAGTTGCTGTCAGTGGCGCAGAGCATGTGAGGTGACACGAGGCGGACAGGGAACGGCCCACTGACACGCTGGCGTCAGCAGCAGCGGAGACGGGACGGGAGAGACGGGACAGTGGAGACGGGACATTGGATACGGGACAGTGGAGACGGGACGGGGCAGTGGAGACGGGACAGCGGAGAAGGGACAGTGGAGACGGGATGGGAGAGACGGGACAGTGGAGACGGGACAGTGGAGACGGGACAGGGACAGTGGATACGGGACAGCGGAGATGGGACAGTGGAGACGGGACAGTGAAGACGGGACAGTGGAGACTGGACAGTGGAGACGGGACGGGAGAGACGGGACATTGGAGACAGGACAGTGGAGACGGGACAGTGGAGACGGGACGGGAGAGACGGGACGGGAGAGACGGGACAGCGGATACGGGACATTAGAGACGGGACGGGACAGACGGGACAGTGGAGACGGACAGTGGAGACGGGACAGTGGAGACGGGACAGTGGAGACGGGACAGTGGAGACGGGACGGGAGAGACGGGACGGGAGAGACGGGACAGCGGATACGGGACATTAGAGACGGGACGGGACAGACGGGACAGTGGAGACGGGACAGCGGAGACGGGACAGTGTAGACGGGGCAGCGGAGACGGGACAGTGAAGACGGGACAGTGGAGACGGGACGGGAGAGACGGGACAGTGGAGACGGGACAGTGGAGACGGGACAGTGGAGACGGGACAGTGGAGACGGGACGGGAGAGACGGGACAGTGGAGACGGGACGGGAGAGATGGGACAGTGGAGACGGGACGGGAGAGACTGGACAGTGGAGACGGGACAGTGGAGACGGGACAGTGGAGACGGGACAGTGGAGACGGGACAGTGGAGACGGGACAGTGGAGACGGGACAGTGGAGATGGGACAGTGGAGACGGGACGGGAGAGACGGGACGGGAGAGACGGGACAGTGGAGACGGGACGGGAGAGACGGGACAGTGGAGACGGGACAGTGGGGACGGGACAGTGGAGACGGGATGGGAGAGACGGGACAGTCGAGACGGGACGGGAGAGACGGGATGGTGGAGACGGGACAGTGGAGACGGGACATTAGAGACGGGACAGTGGAGACGGGACGGGAGAGACGGGACATTCGAGACGGGACGGGAGAGACGGGACAGTGGAGACGGGACAGTGGATACGGGACAGCGGGGACGGGACAGTGGAGACGGAACGGGAGAGACGGGACAGTGGAGACGGGACGGGAGAGACGGGAGTGCAGAGACAGGACAGTGTTGACGGGACAGTATGGACGGGACGGGAGAGACGGGACAGTGGAGACGGGACAGTGGAGACGGGACAGTGGAGACGGGACGGGAGAGACGGGACGGGAGAGACGGGACGGGAGAGACGGGACGGGAGAGACGGGTCAGTGGAGACGGGACGGGAGAGACGGGACGGGAGAGACGGGACGGGAGAGACGGGACAGTGGAGACGGGACAGCGGAGACGGGACAGTGGAGACGGGACAGTGGAGACGGGACAGTGGAGACAGGACAGCGGAGACGGGACAGTGGAGACAGAACAGTGGAGACGGAGCAGTGGAGACGGGACATTGGAGAAGGGACAGTGGAGACGGGACAGCGGAGACGGGACAGTGGAGACGGGACATTGGAGACGGGGCATTGGAGAAGGGACAGTGGAGACGGAACAGTGGAGACGGGATGGGAGAGACGGGACAGTGGAGACGGGACGGGAGAGACGGGACAGGTGAGACGGGACAGTGAAGACGGGACAGGGACAGCGGAGACGGGACAGGACAGTGGAGGTGGTAAGGTTTGGTTTTAAATTAATGTCACTTTTGTTTATCCTGCTTTGAAACTGTGACAGTTGTTTCGGTTTTGCAGCTGAAACGTGAAATTTCGTTTTACAACTTCCCGCTCTCCCTTTCAGTGGACGAACAATGGCATGGTGGTAAAACTAGAACGGAAAACAGTAGGTAGATCGGTGCTGACCGTGATTTATGGTCGTGGTGATATGGCCGTCCACGGCCCAAGTTTTGTTTGTATATAGCAGCAATACAAAATATTACCCTAAATAATAGAATAGATAGTTATTGTATGTCCTACCCTCGCCAGCCCTTCAAATACCAGTCTGCATTGCTTGTCGCTCGTTACCGGCAATGAATAAGGTAAACACTTAATTCGATGCCTTTCACAACTGCAACTGTGTGTCTTCCAATGTGTTATGCTCACATGCATATTGTTTCACATGAGAACAAAGAATGTTGTTCAAAGACATATTTTACAAATACAGTAACGGAACGATTGACCTCCGAAAACGATGTTCCAATGGAACTAGAAAATGTGCTACGTTCTGATCGAAGTCCAATCTATGGACGACTGATCTCTCCACTGATTCAGTCATCAATATGCTTCAAATGTCCCAAAACATTGTGATTGATAGTGTCAAGATTAACAGTTCAAAGCCTCTTTGGCTCTGAAATAGCAGAGCGTTGAAGATTTGACATTCGGAACGTTTTGTGATATGTGTGACTTTTGCGACACGCTGACATCTCCGGGCAGAGGGGTGAGTTGTGATTTCCTCTGAGGCTGTAGGGCCGATGGGACATCAGGAGGAAAGCCGCCTGAATGCGTCACCCTGGAACCATTCGTCAGCCGAAATGCCGGTGGCTGGCAGTTAAGCTGGACGGCTCGAGCCCATGTAATGGACCCGTTTCTACGTCTGACCTAAACCTATTCCAGCAAGATCGCCATTATATGCCCTGAAAAGTAATACTAAGGTGAATTGGCACGGTTAGAATTTTCAATTTTTTTAGCTGCACCTGTTCAGTAAACCCAATTGTATGATTTGCTCATCATCTCGAAGTATTTTACCGTCGACGCTAAAATTCGCACCAAACAAAGCGATTATATCTGAAATTATAATGAGGCAAGTTTTACAACATTGAGGTATATTTGCAATGAGCATCTCATTAATTTATCCTTAGCTAACGCTTTACAAATTACACAACCCATGCACTGATAAATCATCAGCGTGTTGTACACAGATACGGCACTAAGCAGCAGTGCATACATGCGATTCACCTGTCGCTACATTCGGCCGCCAAAGAGCCACTAGTTGCACGTCAAGCGTGTGAGACAACTTCAAAACGACATTAGCAGACCTGTAAAGCCTTTAATCTCGAAGATTGTGGTCCCTCAATCACACATCTGAGCTACATTTGGACCCACGTACCTACTCATGATTGGCGGGTATAAAGTAATTATTGTGGGTAGTGAAAATGCGCTCCTGTTGTAGGTAATAAGCGCGTCGAAGCTAGTCTAGGACACAATTTAAACGAGTAGGTACACAAACTCGTTTCATTGATAGTAAACAACTAAATTCCATAATAGTGCCTAATATGGTCAGGTGTCAGATCGAAGGGGGGAGGCATGCATCCCAGGCCGAGAGCCAGCACATTTCCTGATTTTACCAAACAAAATCTTAGTACATTTTCCTTAAAGGGACTGTCCCACCTTTGTAAAAGTTGTCCAATCACACTTAATTGTATGTCTACATGTCAGGCGAGGTCAGCCGAACATGTTCGTGAACTTTTTTTCCGAAAAAAATGCTTATCTTGGAAGATATTCAACTTTTAATTTTAAGCGGAAAGTTGGGTTCGTGACGTCACATTTTTTTTTAATAACAGGGAAATCCTTTGTGCTGCCAAATGTATGGCACAATTTTTTGTCGACATCTATTGCGCAGAAAAAGCGAACCACCCGGTGTCTAGATTGGCTTATATTGCGAACCACCCGGGGATCAAGAAATGAAAGACGAAAATATTCCAAGGCTGACCTTAAAACAAGTGGACTATCATAACCAGTTGGGTAAAGAGACGACGCTGTCGGTTTAGAGGCCCTATTCAAATACACATGGGCCTTATTTTTTACAGATGTAAAAATCAAACTCGAATATCTTTTTGATTGGATCATTGTGGTTGTTTAAACTGCTACCATACTTAATTTCGAAGCCAAGCCATCATAATGGCTATCTCAACTCAAATATAATGTTAAGGTCCGCCCCTGTAGCTCAGTTGGGAGAGCGCCGGACTTCTGACCTCACCCGGTAGTGGCAGGTCGGGTTCGAGTCGCTTCGGCGCTCGCTATTTTCCCCTGACTGGGATGGCCTGTGGCCGGTGGCAGCGGTCGCACTCAAGGTCAGGTGACGTCAGAGGGCGGGGCGGACCGTGTCCAGGTATGTCGGGCACGTAAAACCTTCGCTTTTAAATTATGCCGGACGCCAGGAATTCCTTGATCGGGTGGTGGGGTCAGGGCCTGCGCAACAAGCTATGCCTAGCGCGGGGCCTGACCTCGGAAATCCATCCATTCAAAAACACTCGGACTAAATTTATATTAAAAAAGTGGGATAGTCCATTTAACCAGCGCAGAGCCAGGGGAGGGGCGTTTAGACGCCCCCTCCCCCTAAAGTTGTTCAAAGATAGGGAAAAAACGGCGGCGCGCAGCGCCGCCTTCTTTGGCCCAGCTGTTCGGGCATCAATTGCACACATTATGGTTTAAAAAATACCTCGGGTCATCTCAGGTCAGGTCACCAGACCAGGTCACGTGACCCCACCTCCAAAAAAAAAATCCGGTCGCACCACAGTCACAGTTGTTGGCAGATCGATTTCGTACTTACAGGATTTCATAAGAACAATAGTACCTACAATAAGTTGATCTCGGATTGTGTATATCGGCGACCTAAGGTCGGGTCAATTTCGTGACCTCCCCATTATAAGTCAATGGGGAAATAATCAAATGCTTCCTATTCTGAGGATACGAATTATATCAGCCCAATTCCTTCTGGATCATGTTATCAGAGGCCATTCTTGAAGTTCCAGGTTCAATTCTTGTCCAGTGACCATTACAGGGTCAGATGATGTCACCCGAGGTCACCAACACTTTTTTGCCAATAACTCTTGACAAAATCAAGATAGAGAAGTGAAACTGGCACTAATGTGTTTGTCTCATCGAGGCACGTCTCCCAATGTGTAACATGACCTAATTGGGTCACCAATTGACCTTGACCTGAGGTCAAATTTGTAAGTTTGACCTAACCTGGTCATCATGCATACGATACGAAGCGCCTGTCTGGCATCAAAATTATTCCCCTATCTTTGTAAGATAAAAAGATATTTGTGACAACTTTTTTGCTAAAAAAAATAGCCTTTTTGACATTTGATGAGCTCTGGAGCCTAAACTATTCACCTAAACTCAAATCTGAAGATACTTCGCAGATTGTATTTTTCAGGAGATTTCCCTTGCTTTTGCCCGTGTGTTCCTAACTATCATAGTTCCTGTGCTATCTGAGAATGTCTGGAGCGAAGTCCTAAAACTTGCAAATCTGACCCTTGATGACCTCTGGTGACCTTAATATTGACCTGAAAAAAATGGCCCGAAATAGTTTCAAAATACATTCTACGAGCTTTCGAATGGTGTTTTTTTTTTGTCTACGTCCCATAGGAGCCGAGTTAGAGGGGGCGTCGAAACGTCCCCCCCCCCCCCCGGCACGGCGAAGGTAGCGCCGAGCACCAGCACGTCGCGGGTTAATAACGTTTGTTTCAAATCCATTCTTAATGCACAAGGCAGCCAAATCCGATGAATTTTGGAGAATTTGGCCCCTTCTAACCTATTTTTTCCCGTTCAAGATTCGATAGTGAATAACAAATAAAACATATAATTGCTTAGATCATGTTCATGGCGACAGCTCCACGCTTTCAGAGTTCTTTTGCGGAAGTTCATGGTGTGTTTCTTGGGTTAAATCGTGAAATGGCCGCCTGTTCAAGCTGGTGGGTACTGGAAGTCATGCTTAGTGGGTATCCGTCAGGTTTGTGAAGCGGTTAGATAGTTACATTAAAAATGGCAGGCCTAATCATCAGTGAAGATATGCGGTTTATGAACAGGTGACCTTTGCTAGGTGTCGAGGCAAGGGTGAATCAATCATAATCACGTCTTCTAGCTTTCTAGCTCGGGCTCGGAACTTCCCTAGATTGAAAATGTATACGATATCGTATCTCGTATCAAGACACTGCAAACCGTTTCCAATGTGTTATGCTCGTAGAGCTGATGCATGACCTAAGTTGCAACAATGTCCTCATGTATAGTGTTGTGTGTGAACTGTCTGACTCACCTTGCACGACGAGCAGGAGGGCCAGCACACCGTGCCTCGCGTCTCCTCTCATCGTCTGCCCGGCGACCGGCGTGTCCTGCTGATATCACTGCGGAGGCCTGGTCCTGTGACCCGTGCCTATCACTGCGGAGGCCTGGTCCTGTGACCCGCGCCTATCACTGCGGAGGCCTGGTCCCGTGACCCGTGCCTATCACTGCGGTGGCCTGGTCCCGTGACCCGTGCCTATCACTGCGGAGGCCTGGTCCTGTGACCCGCGCCTATCACTGCGGAGGCCTGGTCCCGTGACCCGCGCCAATCACTGCGGAGGCCTGGCCCCGTGACCCGTGCCTATCACTGCCGGTCAGCGTCGGCACGGCGGCCCGACCGGTCGCCGCTGCTGCCCCGTATTGGCATCAGCTGCCACCGGCGGCACCCACTGACGCCCTCCCTCCCTCACAGCGCCGCTCGTCACTCCGTTACTCCCGGCACTCGCCCTCTCAGCACGGGCTCTCCACTCAGCACCGTGCCGCGCCGGCCCGCGTTACGCACGTGTTGCACGTGGGACCGCCTCGGCACCGGACGCCCGCCACCTCCACCGCGGCCCGAGGCAAACTGACGCCGTCGGCGCGTCCCACTCACTCGCGACGCCCCGGCAATAGGCGACGGAAGTGACATCTCTGGGCCGCTGGACGAGTTACCGGTGTCCAAGCCAAAACACTGTCGTTGAAGTATACGAGCAGTTTATGTGCATTGCTATTTTATTTTCTTATATCGCCATCAGAACAGCTCTCAATTCCAGCCAAAATAATGAGCCTACAGAGTATCGATCGAGATACCGCCATCGTTAACGAAACGATACGCCGTCATTTGAGATACCGGGGTCGTAATCTGAACGCCGTCAATCTCGATCTTCTCAATGCCCCGCCAACGGACGTCTGGGTCATTCCACGGCAAATAATTGACATAAAATGCAGTCCATTCAGGGGCAGTCAGTGGCGGTCAGTGGGGTCACTGGCGGTCCCTGGCGGTCACTGGCGGTCACTGGCGGTCACTGGCCGTCAGTGGCGGCCACTGGCGGTCACTGGCGGTCAGCAGTGGACAGTGGTCGTCAGTGGCGGTCACTGGAGGTCACTGGCGGTCAGTGGCAGTCACTGGCGGTCACTGGCGATCAGTGGCGGTCACTGGCGGTCACTGGCGGTCACTGGCGGTCACTGGCGGCCACTGGCGGTCACTGGCGGTCACTAGCGGTCACTGGCGGTCACTGGCGGTCACTGGCGGTCACTGGCGGTCAGTGGCGGCCACTGGCGGCCACTGACGGTCAGTGGCGGTCACTGGCGGTCACTGGCGGTCACTGGCGGTCACTGGCGGTCAGTGGCGGTCAGCAGTGGACAGTGGTCGTCAGTGGCGGTCAGTGGCGGTCACTGGCGGTCACTGGCGGTCAGTGGCGGCCACTGGCGGCCACTGGCGGTCAGTGACGGCCACTGGCGGTCACTGGCGGTCAGCAGTGGACAGTGGTCGTCAGTGGCGGTCAGTGGCGGTCAGTAGCGGTCACCGGCGGTCACTGGCGGTCGGTGGCGGTCACTGGCGGTCAGTGGCGGTCAGTGGCGGCCAGCAGTGGACAGTGGTCGTCAGTGGCCGTCAGTGGCAGTCAGCGGAGGCGACAGGGCCACCTGAACCCGTGATAGATTACCTGACCGTAATCCGTTCTACACGTATCGGACGCCAGTGCCGGCATTTCTGGCGAGTTGTGTGTCTGCCGGCGGGTCGGACGATTGGGCTGGAGCGGTGGACGGCAGTATCGCAGCTGAGGCCGAATCGGAGCCCAACGGCCTCACGAGCCTTCCAGATGAGCCGAAACCACTCCCGAACGACTACTGACCTACTCCACATACACGCACACGCACACGCACACGCACACGCACACGCACACGCACACGCACACGCACACGCACACGCACACGCACACGCACACGCACACGTGTCCCCATGTCCGACAACAATTAAGTATGGTGATCTCGTGAAAATGGTTCAATAATTAAGCGCATGTTTCTGAATGTTGGAAGCAGAATTTCAGTGGTAGTGAGAAGTGTAGTGGAATTGTAGTGGAAACCGGACAGTCGTGCGACAGATGTCTGGTCTGGCATCTGGCAGCCGGACAGCCGGGAGGCAGCTGCCCTGTCAGACCGTGGCGGGGCTGGCTGAAGCGACCCAGAGCCGCTGAAGGCCGGGTCAGCCCTCACCAGACCACCGCGGCACTACAGCCAGCAGGCAGACCGGCCGGGTCAGCCCTCACCGGACCACCGCGGCACTACAGCCAGCAGGCAGACCGGCCGGGTCAGCCCTCGCCGGACGACCGCGGCACTACAGCCAGCAGGCAGACCGGCCGGGTCAGCCCTCACCGGACCACCGCGGCACTACAGCCAGCAGGCAGACCGGCCGGGTCAGCCCTCACCGGACCACCGCGGCACTACAGCCAGCGGACAGACCGGCCGGTACATTGCTCTCCGTCCGACTGCGGCCTGACCGACGTGGTAATGGACTCTTTGTTAGAGGCCATCAGCGCCAGGCAGTGCGGCCGGCACGACCACGCCGTGCAGTCACACCGTCAGTCACTCCGTCAGTCACTCCGTCAGTCACTCCGTCAGTCACTCCGTCAGTCACTCCGTCAGTCACTCAGTCAGGTACACCGTCACCCCGTCAGTGACACCGTCAGCCACGCCGTGCAGTCACACCGTCAGTCACTCCGTCAGTCACACCGTCAGTCACACCGTCAGTCACTCCGTCAGTCACTCCGTCAGTCACTCCGTCAGTCACTCCGTCAGTCACTCCGTCAGTCACTCAGTCAGGTACACCGTCAGTCACTCAGTCAGGTACACCGTCACCCCGTCAGTGACACCGTCAGCCACGTCGTGCAGTCACACCGTCAGTCACTCCGTCAGTCACTCCGTCAGTCACTCCGTCAGTCACTCCGTCAGTCACTCCGTCAGTCACTCCGTCAGTCACTCAGTCAGGTACACCGTCACCCCGTCAGTGACACCGTCAGCCACGTCGTGCAGTCACTCCCTCAGTCACTCCGTCAGTCACTCCGTCAGTCACTCCGTCAGTCACTCCCTCAGTCACTCCGTCAGTCACTCCGTCAGTCACTCCGTCAGTCACTCCGTCAGTCACTCCGTCAGTCACTCAGTCAGGTACACCGTCACCCCGTCAGTGACACCGTCAGCCACGTCGTGCAGTCACACCGTCAGTCACTCCGTCAGTCACACCGTCAGTCACTCCGTCAGGCGTCAGTCACTCCGTCAGTCACTCAGTCAGGTACACCGTCACCCCATCAGTGACACCGTCAGTCACACCGTCAGTCACTCCGTCAGTCACTCCGTCAGTCACTCCGTCAGTCACTCCGTCAGGCGTCAGTCACTCCGTCAGTCACTCCGTCAGTCACTCCGTCAGGCGTCAGTCACTCCGTCAGTCACTCAGTCAGGTACACCGTCACCCCATCAGTGACACCGTCAGTCACACCGTCAGTCACTCCGTCAGTCACTCCGTCAGTCACTCCGTCAGTCCCTCCGTCAGGCGTCAGTCACTCCGTCAGTCACTCCGTCAGTCACTCCGTCAGTCACTCCGTCAGTCACTCCGTCAGTTACACCGTCACCCCGTCAGTCACACCGTCAGTCACTCCGTCAGTCACTCCGTCAGTCACCCCGTCAATCACACCGTCAGTCACTCCGTCAGTCACTCCGTCAGTCACTCCGTCAGCCACACCGTCAGCCACACCGTCAGTCACTCCGTCAGTCACTCCGTCAGTCACTCCGTCAGTCACTCCGTCAGTCACTCCGTCAGTCAGTCCGTCAGTCACTCCATCGGTCACGCCGTCAGTCATTCCGTCAGTCATTCCGTCAGTCACACCGTCAGTCACAACGTCAGTCACTCCGTCAGTCACTCCGTCAGTCATTCCGTCAGTCACACCGTCAGTCACAACGTCAGTCACACCGTCAGTCACAACGTCAGTCACTCCGTCAGTCACTCCGTCAGTCACACCGTCAGTCACACCGTCAGTCACAACGTCAGTCACTCCGTCAGTCACTCCGTCAGTCACTCCGTCAGTCACTCTGGCAGTCACTCCGTCAGTCACTCCGTCAGTCATTCCGTCAGTCACACCGTCAGTCACTCCGTCAGTCACTCCGTCAGTCACTCTGGCAGTCACTCCGTCAGTCACTCCGTCAGTCACTCCGTCAGTCACTCTGGCAGTCACTCCGTCGCATTTTATAGCCATGCTATATGAAAACATGCTAACCCTCGCCCTTCGGGAGCTTTTTTCACCTTCGCCCTCCGGGGGGCCTGACAGGCCCCCCTGTTAACTTCCAAACCAAGCAACTTAGAGCAATGCCGTAAGAACCAGCATGTTTCCTGTCATGAGAGGAATCTAACAGTAAGATATTTTTTTAGGTTTCAGGTCAACGGGTGACCTTCTAGGTCAAGTGAATGACCTCGGGTTTACCACTTCCAGAACAGCGATTTTGCTCTTCAGAAAACCTCAGAATTAGAAATTGATAAATGTAAATAAAAAGACATGTTCCTAGACCAGTTTTGGCTAGAAAATACAGAAAAGGTAATTATTTGTTCGTATCTTGTGAAAAAAGTAAAATAAAAATGTAAAAATGACGTCATCTGTTTCTTACACATAGGGAGTTATCACTCAGTCAAACACGAAGATATTACTTTGAAATTTGGTATGCGTATTGTCCATACTCAGTTCTCTCACATATATTCCAGTTTTTCTAACATCTTTGAAAAAATTATTTTGTGGGGATTTTAAAAAAAAATAGGGGTCAAAAACCCAAAATTTTGAAAATCCGACATTGCTTTTTTAACGAGAATGCCATTTTATATCTTTGGTAAATTGCGGTTGCAATTTACTTTATCCCTCGTCCTACGGGAGCTTTTTTTACCTTCGCCCTACCTTCGCTTTGCTTTGCTTTGGCTTTGCTTTGGCCCTACGCTTTGGCCCTACCTTTTTACCTTCGCTGACAGCCCCCGCCCCTTGTTAACTTCCAAACCAAGCAACTTAGAGCAATGCGGTAAGAACCAGCATATTGCCTGTCATGAGAGGAATCTAAAAGTATGCGATTTTTAGGTTTTGGGTCAACAGGTGACCTTCCAGGTCAAGTGAATGACCTCGGATTTACCACGATGTTGAACAGCGATGTTGCTCTTCAGAAAACCTCAAAATTATACATTAATAAATGTAAATAGAAAGGCATGTTCCTGGACCAGTTTTAGCTCAGAAATACAGAAAAGGTAATTATTTGTTCGTATCTTGTCAAAAAAGTCAAAAAAAGTTATTTTAAAAATGACGTCATCAGTTTCTTACAGTTAGGGAGCCATCACTCAGTCAAAAATGAAAATATTGCTTTGAAATTTGGTATGGGTATTGTCCATACTCATTTATCTCACATATATTCCGGTTTTTCTAACATCTTTGAAAAAAAATTGTGGGATTTTTCCCAAAAAATCAGTTTTTTTTATTTTTGGGGTCAAAAACCCAAAATTGTGAAAATCCGAGATTGCCATTTTAAAGAGAATGCCATTTTGTATCTTTGGTGAATTGCGTTTTCAATTTGCTTTAAAACTCTTTTTTTCTTTTTTCCAAATATTTATCGCGTTTTTTACCAACATGACGTCATCAAAACATGATTATCTCCCAAACTACTTAACAATTTCAATTAAATTTTTACAGCATACGTATAATTGTTGTAAACTCAGCTACCGAACATTTCAGCAAGATGCGCCTCGTGTGTAAAAGGTTATTCAAGCAAAACCTCAGGGAGGCCTGTCAGCCCCCCCCCCCCCCCCCCCGTAGGGCGAGGGTTAATATTCTTATCGCCTGGTTTGAATAATTTTCGCTCGATGGAATCATCATAGGTAGTGTGTCTACATGCGTAGTGTGTCTACATGTCTACCCCAATGACAGGGAGACATGAAATGATGGTATTTTATTTCTGAAAATGAAGCTGTAATGATAGACAAAATATAAATTACCCTTTTACCATACGCTTTGGTATTTCGACTTCTACCCAGGGCCTCCTCTAACATGTTAACTAGGGGCCAGTGAAGCCGCCAGCCCCCCCCCCCCAGTCGAGGCAAAATAGCGTCACTGGGGGGGGGGCACCTATTTGTCATCGGATGTATATAAAATAAACGACATCGGTGGAGTAAATGAAGGCGACAATCTTAAATACACGCAAATTTAATAACGATACCGTTACAATAAGTAAATAAAACTCAGATCATAAGTAGATGGTAAATATCGCTTCAGTTTCGGCGCAGAAAAGACGATTCTGACCAGTGTCTGGGCAATAAACAAGTGCTATTTGGTGGCAGTCGGCACAGTGGAAGGATAAGTTTGTTTCCTTTGCCAGGGACCGGGGTTCAAATCCTTCGACGGGCCTCGTCGAAACTTTGACCTGGTCTCCAATACCCCTCGGAACAGGGTGATAGTTCCAATTATTACCTTGGTTCCAAGAGAATGTAGTGCTTGGTCCACAAATGAAACCAAACCAAAGAAGTGCTCTCGCATGTTACGACCAGTTGAGGGCCTGAGGTGGCCCTCAGCCGGTTAGAAGGCCTTGGGCCTGACGAGGCCTCTGGCAGGTCTTGATAGGATCTTAAGCTGGTCTGAAAGGGTCCACGGTCAGCCTGGGGGTGCCCTCGGTCGGTCTGAGAGGGCAGGCAACCGCCCTAAGAAGGGCCTCGGCCGGTCTGAGAGGGTATTTATACCCTCGCAGATGGGTATGGACCCCTACACTTACAGGCGACTACACTTGTGTCTCAGACCCATAGCTACAACTATTTACCCAGCTCTTGACTCAGTTTGCCGAGGCCGGCAGGGCATCGAGATTTCCACGCCTTGCTATGGGGGTCTAACGAACACCCCTTCGACAAATGGCGCACCGCCGCAGTTAAGGTCCACAGAAGTCATCTAAGGTAAAATTTGGCATCTTGTGGACTCTGCCCCAGCGCCTTTTATCGCTTCGGGAACTAAGATCGTAGGAAACAAACAGAAAAACAATCGATAACTCTTGAAAAAGTTTCCCCCCCCCCCATGTAACCCTCACCCGTGCAGCGTCCGATCAGTGCGTCACCGTGCATGGGGGGGGGGGTACAACCCCCTCCCTAGCGCTTCGCCCCTAATTGGGCTAGAGCTTCGATTAAAAAACGAGCGTGCTGCTTGTCACGAGAGGAAGCCATTGATACCAGATTTGAAGGTGCTCGGTCATTAGGTGACCTCTGAGGTCATGTCAATGACCCAAAATTCAACAAAATTGTAAATGCGTATAAATTGAATTTAATCGAGCTATAATCGCAAATGAGCATATAATTATGCTAAATGAGTGGCAAATTTGTAATCAGCGTCACAAAATGTCCTGTAAACTGCCAAATTCCAAAAAGGTCATGTCAGGTCATGTCAGGGCATTTGAGGTCAGTGACCTCGGTTGACCTGTTGGGGCGCATGACCCCAGTGGAACATATAATTATGTAAAATGGATCCCATATTTGAAATCAGCGTCACAAAATGTCCTAGAAACTGCTAGAAGCCCAAAATTAATATGAGGTCATCGGAGGTCAGTGACCTCAGTTGACCTCTGAAAAGGTCAATCGAGGTTACAATCTCAGTGGAAACCACAACTGTCACCTGAAAACACCTGTGCATATGCTCCTGAACAACAAACACTATGAAACTGCACAAGTTACAAGGATCAATACTACTAGCCAATCTAGACATATTACGGGACGCCAGTTGCGCCTGACATGACCTTGAAAAACAGGTCAAAGGTCACGGGTCATATGACCTACAACTTAAAAATGTCAGAATATGTGTCAAATTGTTCACAAGTACGGTACTGAAAGTTTCATCGCAATCGGTTGATATTTACGCGAGTTATTCCCGAAACACCGAGGGGAAGGGGGTGGCATCAGCCCCCCCCCCCCCCCTGTACTGGCGAGGGTTAAGAACATCCCAATAGTTTAGCTTTAGGAAGTCACCAAAAGGTTATGCTGACTATTTGCTAAATAACAGTGTTTCGTTAATAGTTCTTTACATAATAAAGATAACAATGATTTTAACATCATCGTGTTTGTCTGATCAAGATGCTTTCAGTCACACCACGCATGACGA
The DNA here is from genome assembly GCA_036785665.1 of Chirona hameri. Classification (NCBI taxonomy): domain Eukaryota; kingdom Metazoa; phylum Arthropoda; class Thecostraca; order Balanomorpha; family Balanidae; genus Chirona; species Chirona hameri. The sequence continues at coordinate 114,310 of JAXIVJ010001714.1, forward strand.
TATTCGAGTTTGATTTTAACATCTGTAAAAAATAAGGCCCATGTGTATTTGAATAGGGCCTCTAACCGACAGCGTCGTCTCTTTTTACCCAACTGGTAATGATAGTCGACTTGTTTTAAGTTTAGCCTTGGAATATTTTCGTCTTTCATTTCACGATCCCCAGGTGGTTCGCAATCTAGAGCCTAGCACTATCAGCTGGAGTGGATGCAGCAGTTGGCCGCCAGGGACCACTAGTGAGCCAGGGTGTTACAACGTCGCAAGCAAATGGTCCCAGTTAAATGTTTAACGCTAAATATTTATTTATTTATAAATCAATCAATCAATCAATCAATATTTAGTGGTACCATTTGCTTGCGACGTCATAACACCCTGGCTCACTAGCGGTCCCTGGCGGCCAACTGCTACAACAACTCCAGCTTGATAGTGCTAGCCAATCTAGACACCGGGTGGTTCGCTGTTTTTCTGCACAATAGATGTCGACAAAAAATTGTGCCATACATTTGGCAGCACAAAGGATTTCCCTGTTATTAAAAAAACATGACGTCATCACCCCAACTTTCCGCTTAAAACTAAAAGTTGAATATCTTCCAAGATAAGCAATTTTTCGGGAAAAAGTTCACGAACATGTTCAGCTGCCCACGCCTGACATGTGGATATACAATTAAGTGTGATTCGACAATTTAAAAAAGGTTGGACAGTCCCTTTAAAGATCGGTGTCCTTGCACTCAGTTGCATTACTCGTACTTCCATTACCTCTACGCTGTGTCATGCATACTTTTATAATTAATCATCACCATTTTAGCATCACTCTCATTTAGGTGACGTGACTAGGTATATTCAATTAACTAATTAAATTAATGGCAGTTAAATATTCATAAAATGAAATGGACTTGTACATAAAAACGCGCGTACGTCTACTTAACGTTTGCCTTGATCACAAATCCTCTACCTCGCGCTTGTGTTATATGATGAGTGACAATAGCAATACTTAGTTCAAAGATACAAATACCTACTGAGAACTGAGAAGTAATAACAAAATAATAAATACCATAGATTACCTACTGAGAATAAAGGTCGAATAGCATCAGTCATACATTCAGGTAAAAATTAATTCGGGAACTTGAATAGGGAAAATTTGCGCGCCTTCGGCGCGCATTTTAAGGCTTCAAACATTTCGGTGCCCGTTCTTCTCTTCATATCTGCTTCTGCGTGACATATCAAATTAAATGCAACTTTTGTTATTCATCAGACAAGTTCATGTGCCGTACGCGAAACCCGAAAGTACAAGATTTGGCAGGTGGATGTCCAAAACCTATCATCGGGAAAAATGAGTGGGTGCCCCCACCCCCTAGTCAAAATATCTTACACAGGAGGCCCTGCTTCTGCAGATGCCATCTCTCCTGCTAATCAATTGTGACTGTATTTTTCTGGAACATGAACTTTCTGTCCCAGCTGGAACATGAACTTTCTGTCCCAGCTCTTCTTCTTCCACGGCATTCGGACGCCATCGCACACATTGTGGAGGCTGCTGGGCCAGTACCGACTAGTGCGTGGCGCTTGCGGTTATTTGATTGGGGCTAGGGATGATACAATACTGGCGTAAAGCTCTGTTGGCGGAGCATCGAACCGGAAATCGTCTAAAAAGAACGGAGTTCGGATGGAGCAGGCCACTCCTCAGAGTTTGAACGGACTTACTCTGCTGGGACAAATCTGACTACTCCGGCACAGAAATAGTCCCTCCGCGGACACTGTCATCCCCCGTCTCCAGAACAGCATTTAATAAGTCTGCCGTCGTTCCTCGCAAGAATACAAGTTTTCTTACAACATTTAAGTACACACAAGAAGGAGACGAGGAAGCGTACACAATTGGCAGACATAAGCGATGGTCAGAGATCCGTGGCTTGGGACGTGACTGAAATCGAGGCGACTATGGTACCATTAACAGCTAGTTTGACTATTTTTTCGGGTTTGAGACAGAATTAATTCATCAAGGCAAGGGTCAAGTTAGGTATGTCACAAATGTCCCACCTACTTACCAGAGAACCAAAAGTTAAGAACACACACGGAAGCAATGAATACACAACACAATCGTCAAGAATTCAAGATACATTTGAGTGACTTGGAATTTCCCATAATATTTTACTTCATGTAAGTACAATTGCATTACCTTACACATACGCAGCGAACAGAATAAGACTGCAGAAGTGCAGAAAGCTATATCGGATACCGTGGTTTCTATTCACAAATCCATTATAAACTTCAGTATGCCTATTACAGTACAGTATACCTCTCTGTGCCATGCATCATTCAGCAAACTTGTGAACAAAGACGGATCCCGAATAAACCGCTGACGTTCCGATTCGCTGCGTTACTCACATGTGCAGTGGAACCGAAGTTGGCCTCGGCGGCTCCTCCGTTTTGGTCACCTCTCGCGACTGCTGCTTCCGTTGCAGCCTCGAACCCCGCGACAGATAACCTTCGGCTTCCGCGAGACATAGTTTATCTTGTGGTGGAAACCAATCGGTCGACGATCCGGCCGAGGGTAATAGGCGGCGTTTGCAGCGGACGTGACGACACCGCCGGGAGCCGCGCATTCGACCCGCAGGCGGCGCCGCCCCTCCCCCCCCCCCCCTCACCCCGCTGTGACTATTTCTCGATGGTGTCTCCGGTCTCGGAAGTCGGACAGATTGACAACACTGAATCTCATATTGGCAGCACAGTCGACGACTGAGGGTGTAGCGGTCTGAGTGGTCGACGTCGAAGGTTCTGAGTAAGTCGCTGATGGAGGATAACTAAATAAGTCCAGGAGAATGAGGCGATGGAATGAACCAAAGTACCGCAGGATGGGCGTTAGGTAACAAGGGAATGGTGGGATGGCACGTGTACACACGTGCACCGCGACTCACAGCGACATCAGGAAACTAGTCTTAGAGTGAGAGAGTCTTTCAGAGTTAATAATAATTTTACAGATATTTGTGTAATGGATATTAAGAAGGAAATAGGAACACTGTGAGTTAACAATGAGGTACACATCTATACCATATCCAGACTGGGTAGTGCTGTTTCGTTTGGGGAGCACGTGGCGACTCGGAAAATCCCGGTATATCGGTGCAGAATGCTACCAAATCCTAGAGCATATGGCGGCCGGGAACTTTTCGGCATCTCGGTACAGAGTGTAACCAACATCAATTGGCATATGTAGAAAAGCGGTTCTTATATTTGATGTGAAGCATTCAGTTGGAAAACTATAACTATTTGTTTCTTCTGACAACCTTACAACAAACGGAGCTGTACCTCATTTTTATGACGTTACAACGCTGAAAAATCCTGATATCGACGCCATCGTGTGAAACGTGACGTCACACTGAGTGTGTAACAGACGTGAGCCTCAGACACGTTGTAACGAACCGGTGTGACAGAAGTGACAGGTGGTGGGTGACGGGCGACAGTGTGACGGGCTACAGTGTGACGGGCGACAGTGTGACGGGTGACTGTGTGACGGGTGACTGTGTGACGGGTGACTGTGTGACGGGTGACTGTGTGACGGGTGACTGTGTGACGGGTGAATGTGTGACGGGTGACTGTGTGACGGGTGACTGTGTGACGGGTGACTGTGTGACGGGTGACTGTGTGACGGGTGACTGTGTGATGGGTGACTGTGTGACGGGTGACTGTGTGACGGGTGACTGTGTTACGGGTGAAGGTGTGGCGGGTGACTGTGTGACGGGTGACTGTGTGACGGGTGACTGTGTGACGGGTGACTGTATGACGGGTGACTGTGTGACGGGTGACTGTGTGACGGGTGACTGTGTGACGGGTGGCTGTGTGACGGGTGTCTGTGTGACGGGTGACTGTGTGACGGGTGACTGTGTGACGGGTGACTGTGTGACGGGTGAAGGTGTGACGGGTGACTGTGCGACGGGTGACTGTGTGACGGGTGACTGTGTGACGGGTGACTGTGTGACGGATGACTGTGTGACGGGTGACAGTGTAACGGGTGACTGTGCGACGGGTGACTGGGTGACAGGTGACTGTGTGACGGGTGAAGGTGTGGCGGGTGACTGTGTGACGGGTGACTGTGCGACGGGTGACTGTGTGACGGGTGACTGTGTGACGGGTGACTGTGTGACGGGTGACAGTGTAACGGGTGACTGTGCGACGGGTGACTGTGTGACGGGTGACTGTGTGACGGGTGACTGTGTGACGGGTGACGGTGTGGCGGGTGACTGTGATGGGTGACTGTGTGACGGGTGACTGTGTGACGGGTGACTGTGTGACGGGTGACTGTGTGACGGGTGACTGTGTGACGGGTGACTGTGTGACGGGTGACTGTGTGACGGGTGACTGTGTGACGGGTGACTGTGTGACGGGTGACAGTGTGACGGGTAACTGTATGACGGGTGACTGTGATGGGTGACTGTGTGACGGGTGACTGTGTGGCGGGTGACTGTGTGACGGATGACTGTGTGGCGGGTAACTGTATGACGGGTGACTGTGATGGGTGACTGTGTGACGGGTGACTGTGTGGCGGGTGACTGTGTGACGGATGACTGTGTGGCGGGTGACTGTGTGACGGGTGACTGTGTGACGGGTGACTGTGTGACGGGTGACTGTGTGACGGGTGACTGTGTGACGGGTGACTGTGTTACGGGTGAAGGTGTGACGGGTGACTGTGTGACGGGTGACTGTGATGGGTGACAGTGTGACGGGTGACTGTGTGACGGGTGACTGTGTGACGGGTGACTGTGTGACGGGTGACTGTGTGACGGGTGACTGTGTGACGGGTGAAGGTGTGGCGGGTGACTGTGTGACGGGTGACTGTGCGACGGGTGACTGTGTGACGGGTGACTGTGTGACGGGTGACTGTGTGACGGGTGACTGTGTGACGGGTGACTGTGTGACGGGTGACAGTGTGACGGGTGACTGTGTGACGGGTGGCTGTGTGGCGGGTGACTGTGTGACGGGTGACTGTGTGACGGGTGACTGTGTGACGGGTGACAGTGTGACGGGTGACTGTGTGACGGGTGGCTGTGTGACGGGTGACTGTGTGACGGGTGACTGTGTGACGGGTGACTGTGTGACGGGTGAATGTGTGACGGGTGACTGTGGGACGGGTGACTGTGCGACGGGTGACTGTGTGACGGGTGACTGTGTGACGGGTGACTGTGTGACGGGTGACTGTATGACGAGTGACTGTGTGACGGGTGGCTGTGTGAGGGGTGACTGTGTGACGGGTGACTGTGTGACGGGTGAATGTGTGACGGGTGACTGTGTGACGGGTGACTGTGTGACGGGTGACTGTGTGACGGGTGACTGTGTGACGGGTGACTGTGATGGGTGACTGTGTGACGGGTGACTGTGTGACGGGTGAAGGTGTGGCGGGTGACTGTGTGACGGGTGACTGTGTGACGGGTGACTGTGCGACGGGTGACTGTGTGACGGGTGACAGTGTGACGGGTGACTGTGATGGGTGAAGGTGTGGCGGGTGACTGTGTGACGGGTGACAGTGTAACGGGTGACTGTGTGACGGGTGACTGTGTGACGGGTGACTGTGTGACGGGTGACTGTGTAACGGGTGACTGTGTGACGGGTGACAGTGTAACGGGTGACTGTGTGACGGGTGACTGTGTGACGGGTGACTGTGTGACGGGTGACTGTGTGACGGGTGACTGTGTGGCGGGTGACTGTGTGACGGGTGACTGTGTGACGGGTGACTGTGGGACGGGTGACTGTGTGACGGGTAACTGTGTGACGGGTGACAGTACGACATGTTACTGAGTGACCGGCGGTAGGTGACAGCGTGACAGGTGTGATGCTCACTGTAAGTGACGATTGGCGAGACAATGTCGCATTCGGCATTGACTGCTCCGGTCGTGTCGATTTGCAAGCAGCTTTCGCAGCGTTATATTGGTTACGTTGCTTCTTCTGACGAGTGATGCAACGTTCGCGCGCAGGGTGTGCTCGAGTCAACATGTTTGCGCAAACATGTTTTGCTCTCCTCCAGACTCAAAAACTTCCGAAGTGCACATAAATAAATTCTGGGCCGAGACCTCAAGTGGTATGCTGGGCAATGTGATTCAGAAAAAGGTCACGTAGACCACATGCGGTCTTAAACGTTCCGGGAATTAGCAGGACACTTGGCAGGCTTACTTCATCAAACTAAGCGTTTCTTAAACAGTAACGTTTATTTAACCACAATCCATCAAATAATTAGTTCAATTAATATTGTTTAGGTATATCTGTATTACGCATGTATGTATGTATGTATTAAAGCATGAACTATCCACACGAATGAGGTTTTTACAGTTGTTTGTCATGTTGGCAGGTTACACAGGGTACAATACAAAACACATCAGCATGCACTTTCACACTTCCACACACGCACACAGGCATTTCGACGATGGCCTTTGCTTCATTCCAAAATGATACCAAGCGCCAAGCGTTGCTGACCGTCGACAAACCAGGCTGAGTTCTGAGCTCTGAGTTCAACACACAGGAGGGTCTGAGTTCAACACACAGGACGGTACATACACTTTTAGGAATGTGGTCCGAATGTTTTGATTGGATGGATTTCCAAGACCAGGACCAACGATAAGTGCAGCATGTTCAGAGGCGGTCGCAGGGGGGATGTTCAGAGGCGGTCGCAGGGGGAGGCATGTTCAGAGGTGGTCGCAGGGGGGGCATGTTCAGAGGCGGCCGCAGGGGGGGGGGGGGCATGTTCAGAGGCGGTCGCAGGGGGGGACATGTTCAGAGGCGGTCGCAGGGGGGGGGGAGCATGTTCAGAGGCGGTCGCAGGGGGGGGGGGGGGCATGTTGTATGGTATTGTATTGTATTAAACAATTAAAACACTCTTCATTTTAAAATGGCTATTCCGAGTGTCGGGTCAGGGTTAAGAAGAGAGACATGTTAAAAGACACTCGGTATACAACACACAATCAGATCAGATGAATATAAAGGTGCACACGGGCTATAGAAAATAAAACACACACGCACACACACACACGCAGTCACCCACTCATTTTCCTCGCTTCACACAACTAAAAGTTCGGACACTGCACGCTTAAAAGCCCCCAGGGATAAATGTCGAATCTCCAGCGGGAGGCGGTTATATACCTGCGCCGTACAAAAAAGAAGGCGCCGCCTGCCTGCTTCGGTTCTCGCGCGCGGGAGGATCTGCGTCCTGCCGGGTGATTCGAGAGCGAAGAGCAGAGTTGACCTGAAGCTGAGAGGAAAGAGCCACTGGCAGCGAATCCCCGGTACAGCGAATTTTGTGCAGAAAATTTTAATGAGTGAAGTTCGTACAACTGGCGGGCGGTAGGCCAGCCCAGTTCGTCTCGCACGTCCGATATGTGGTCGGATTTGCGTCGGCCAGAGACAACGCGCAGCGCAAAACTGAGGATCTTTTGGAGGCGCTGTATATTTTTCTCTGACCCGTTTCCAAAGACAGCAAGACAGTATCGGACGTGTGAGAGGACCAAGGCATTGACCAGAGTAGACGGAAGGTCGAGCGGGATCTGATGACGCACGTGGGACAGGCCGATGAGGATACCGTTGCATTTTTGACGAGAGCAGACACGTGAGAGTCCCAGGTGAGGTGCTTGTCGAACACCACGCCAAGGTTCCTCACCGTAGGGCCCTCACGGATCGTATCCTCGCGAAATCGAATGGAGATCGGGACTAAACCACGACAATTCTGACGGGAGCCAAATACGATAAGTTCAGTTTTGCAGGTGTTGACCTTCAAACCGTGGGAGCGGAACCAGGCATCCAAAGAGTTTAAAACCTGTTCCATGGTAGCAATAAGCTGAGGGAGAGTCTTTTTTGCCAGAGAGTAGAATTTGGGTATCGTCAGCGTACTGCACCACGTGCGCCTCAGGGGCAAAGAGGGGGATCTCGTTGGCAAAAATCTGGAAAAGGAGCGGGCCAAGTGAGGCACCTTGGAAAACACCCATAGGATTTGGGAGAGGACTGGAAAGGAGTCGGTTTCCCCGCCCACCAGTTGTACAAACAGATTGAGTATGGCCACGGAGGTAAGAGGAGAACCAGGTCGGATCGATACAATAGGCTTGAAGTTTGGAAAGAAGCTTTGAGTGGTCGATGACGTCAAAGCATTTGAAAAGGTCGAGAAGACAGAGAAGCGTGAGTTCCTGGCGGTCGGTAGCAGAAAGGATGTGGTCGGATACGATAACTAGCGCAGTTTCTGTGGATAGGCTGGAGCGGAAACCGTGCTGGGAAGAAGAGAAAGATGATTTTCAGACATATAGGAGGAGTATAGCTGCTGCTGAGCAACTTTCTCCGCAAGCTTGGGGAAGGCAGGGACGATGGAGATGGGACGAAAGTTGGATGCCTCGGAAAGGCTGCCGGATTTGTGGATAGGGTGAACGGTGGAGTGCTTCCAGGATGCGGGAAATTCACAGGTTGTGAGACAGGTGTTGACAAGATAGAGAAGGACGTGACCAATGGCATCAAAACACAGCCTGATAATCCCGATGCTAACACCGTCAGAGTCAGTGGCAGAAGAGTTTTTCATAGAAAAGAGAACAGACCGGAGGGACTGAAGTGAAATAGGTTTTAGTGAGAAGATACAGGCACCCACCCTGGGTAGCCAGGCACCCACCCTGGGTGTTCAGAGGCGGTCGCAAGGGGGGGGGGCATATTCAGAGGCGGTCGCAGGGGGCATGTTTAGAGGTGGTCGCAGGGGGGGGGGGCATGTTCAGAGGCGGTCGCAGGGGGGGGGGGGCATGTTCAGAGGCGGTCGCAGGGGGGGGGGGGCATGTTCAGAGGTGGTCGCAGGGGGAGGGGGGGGCATGTTCAGAGGCGGTCACAGGGGGAGGGGCATCCGGGCCATGCTCTCCCAAAGGTCCATGATGGAGGGCCAACATACATCCCCCCCCCCAAAGTCATTTGGGCCCCAAGTGACCCTGGTGGGGCACAGGTGGGCCCGAAGGGTCCGCCTGGCCCCTCTGGAAGTCGGAAAGGGACCTCTGGATGAGACCCATTCGGAGTCAGAATCGCCGCCGGAGGCCAAAGTGAGCCCTCTCAAGGCCAGAGTGGGCCCTCTGAAGGTTAAAGAAGAGGGCCCTCTGGAGGCCAAAGTGGGACCCCTGGAGGCCGGAGTGGACCCTCTAGAGGTCGGAGTGGGCCCTATGGAGGACAGGAGCCCTTTGGAGGCCACAGCGGGTCCTCTGGAGGTCCGAGCGGCCCCTGGAGTCCAGATAGGATCCTCTGGAATCCAGAGTGGCCCTATGGTGGTGAGAGTGAGCCCACGGGAGGTCAGGGTTGTGGTCCTCCTGGAGGTCAGAGTGGGCCCTCTGGAGGCCAGTTGGGCCCTCTGGAGGCTAGTGGGGCCCTCTGGAGGTCCGAGTGGGCTCTTTGGATGCCACATGGAGGCCTATGGAAACCAGAGAAGGCCCCTCTGGAGATCAGAATGGGTCCTCTGAATGCCAAAGTGAGCCCTCTCGAGGTCAAAGAGGGCCATCTGCAGGCTGGATAGGGTCCTCTGGAGGCCACAGTGGGCCCTCTGTAGGCTGGAGGGTTACAGGACACATTGGCGAATGCCACTTTTGCCGAATCTCATTTTGGCCAATGCATATTGTCGAAGGACACTTTGACGAAATGTCTTTTTGATGACATGTGAATATGCCGAAAGCAAATGCCTTTTTGCCGACATGTCCTTTTGTCGAAATGTCTTTTTGCCGACATGTCAAAAAGTCGAAATGTGATTTTGCCGACATGTCAAAAAGTCGAAATGTCTTTTTACCGAATGTCATTTTGCCCACATGTGAAAAGATTGAAATGTCTTTTTGCCAAAACGTTATTTTGTCGACATGTGAAAAAGCCGAAATGTAATTTTTCCGAATGTTACTTTGTCGACGTGTGAGAAGGTCGAAGTGCTTTTATGCCGAAATATAATTTTGTCGACATCTGGAAAAGTCTAAATACCTTTTTGCCGAATGTCATTTTATCGACATGTGAAATGTTCCAAATGTATTTTTGCCGAATGCCGAATGTCTTTGGTGCCATGCGCAGCAATTGTCGTCATGTGTCAATATTGTTTGTGCGTCCCAATCATCGCTTACTGCCATCCAGGTCAGTGTTGGTGTCATGCGGGCGCGCAAGCGAGAAAAAAAAACTGCGTGCGCACTTATATCTGATTGGATGTTTGGTTCGTCGGTTATTCCCCGCTGAGCGGGAACCGTAGCCGGGGAGCTCCTGGAGGTAGAAGGCAGGGGCGCAGCCAGGTGGGCAGGGGGGGAGGTAATCGCCCCTCTCCCCATTCGGATACAGAGGATTTAGATGACCAAGTAATTTTTTGTCAGCTAATTGACCTTCAAAAATCTGCAGACTGACTATGCAACCTGCCGATAACTTTTGCCACCTCTAATACAAAACCGCAGGGGCAAGGGAAGGGCATTCAGCAGTGGAGCAGGATGTGCTCGGCAAAAAACAAAACATTTAGACCTTTTCACACGTCAACAAAGTAACATTCGGCAAAATGACATTTCGGCTTTTTCACATTTCGACAAAATGACATATCGTCAAAAAGGCATTTCGACCTTTTCACATGTCGACAAAATGTAATTCGGCAAAAAGCATTTCGATTTTTTCACATTTCGCCAAAATGACATTTCAACAAAATGACATGTCGGCAAAAAGACATTTCGACATTTTGACACGTCGGCAAAAAGGCATTTCGACAACAAAGCATTCGCCATTTCGCTTGCGGCATATTCACTTTTCGACAAAAAGACATGTCGTCAAAGCGTTCTTCGCAATATGCATTCGCCAAAATGATATTCGGCAAAATGACATTCGCCAATGTGTCCGGACGCCAGGCCGGAGTGGGCCCTCTGGAGTTCAGAGTAGGACCCTGGAATCCAGATAGGATCTTATGGAAGCTCTGGGGGCCGTACTGAGGTGAGAGTGAGCCCTCTGGTGGTCAGAGTGGGCCTCCTGGAGGTCCGAGTGGGCCCTCTGGAGGGCAGATGGCCTCCTGGATCTGAAGGTGAGAGTGGGCCCTCCGGACGCCAGAAGGGGCCCAATGGTATGCAGAGGGCCCTCTGGAGGCCAAATGGGCCCTTTGAAAGCCAGAGTGAACCCTCTGCAGGTCAGAATGGACCCACTGGAGTTCAGAGTTGGCCCTCTGGAAACCAGAGGGAGGCCTCTGGATGTCAGAGTTGGTCCTCTGTAGGCAGGAGTGGACCCTTTGTAGATGGAGACCAAATGTGGCCCTCTGGAGGCCGGAGTGGGCCCTCTTGAGATCAGAGTGGTCTCTCTGGGGGTCAGAGTGGGCCCTCTGAAAGTGAAAATGGCCGTCGTGAAGCCAGAGGGAGCCCTCTGGAGGTAAGAATGGGCCCTCTGAAAGCGATAATGGCCATCGTGAAGGCAGAGGGGCCCTCTGAAGGTCAGGGTTGGCCATTTGGAGGATGGATTGGGCTCTCTGGAAGCCAGGAACCCTCTGAAGGTCAGAGTTGGCCCTCTGGAGGCTGAAGTGGGCCTTCTGGAAGTGGAGGCAGCAGTGGGACCTCTGGAGGTGGAGGTCGGAGTGGGCCCTCTGGAGGTCAGAGTAGGCCCTCTGGAGGTCAAATGGGGCCCTCTGGAAGCCGGGCCCTCTGAAGACCAAAATGGCCCCCTGGAGACCATAGTGGGCCATTTGAAGGTCAGAGTGGGCCCACTGGAAGCCAGAGGGGGTCAATTAGTATCCAGCGGGCCCTCTGGAAGCCAGAGTGGGTCCTCTGGAAATCACAATGTCCCTCTGGAAGCCAGAGTGGGCCCTCTGGAGGTCAGAGTTGGCCTTCTGGAGGCAGGAGTGGGCCCTCTGGAGGTCAGAATTGGCTTTCTGGAGGCAGGAGTGGGCCCTCTGGAGGTCAGAGTTGGCCTTCTGGAGGCAGGAGTGGTCCCTCTGGAGGCAGGAGTGGGCCTTCTGGAGGCAGGAGTGGGCCCTCTGGAGGTGGAGGTCGGAGAGCGCCCTCTGAAGGCGAGAATGAACCTTCTGGAGGTCAGAGTTGACCTTCTTGAGGCAGGAGTGGGCCCTCTGGAGGTCAGAGTTGGCCTTCTGGAGGCAGGAGTGGGCCCTCTGGAGGCATAAGTGGGCCTTCTGGAGGCAGGAGTAGGCCTTCTGGAGGCAGGAGTGGGCCCTATGTAGGTCAGAGTTGGCCTTCTGGAGGTAGAGGTCGGAGAGCGCCCTCTGAAGGCGAGAATGCGCCTTCTGGAGGTCAGAGTTGGCCTTCTGGAGGCAGGAGTGGGACCTCTGGAGGTGGAGGTCGGAGAGCGCCCTCTGAAGGCCAGAGTGAGCCATCTGAAGGTCGGAGTGGGCCCTCAGGAAGACAGAGGAGGTACACTAGTATTCAGTGGGGTCCTCTAGAAACCAGGCCCCTCTGGAGCCAGAGTGGGCCCTCTGGTGGTCAGAATGGGCCCTCGGGAGGTCAGAGCGGCCCACGGGAGGCCAGAAGGGCGCTATGGAGGTCGGAGTGAGCTCTCTGAAAAAATACCCTCTAACCAGCACAAGGCCCTGTTGACGCTTGACGTCCCCTGCAGGCCGACCGAGGGCCCCTTTAAGCCTAGAAAGGGACTCACAGACCGACATAAGGCTCGGTGTTATATGTTTCCAAGACATATGTGTTACGTTGTCTAGTATGCGTGTTCATGCAAAGGCAACATAACAAGGAATGTTTTGAAAACATTGGATATAAATGTTTTCACTGCGCTCGGGTCAAGGACATGTCAGGTCACCAAGAGGTTGTATGGTCATTCTTTCAATATTCTATATAAAATACAATAAGATTGAATGCATAATCATAATTCTTAGTTCGTTGTGAGACTAAGTCTACAAATACTTGGTTTATATGAATAAGTTAACCCTCACCCGGGTGGGCCTCTGGAACAATTTCACCCGGGGGGAGGGGGCAAAATGATCCCCTAACTAAAAAATTAGAAGGGCTAGAGGAACGAGGAAATATTGTTAAAAAGCTGCACCGGGCGGCCGGGCAGTTGGCAGCCAGCGCTGACTGCGTGCAGACTCGACAGTGATCCGTCCATTAAATAGACAGTGAGATAGCGATTGTTTCTCTAAGCTCTTACTGTATGATATACCAAAGGAGGTAAATGGGAGAATAACTAACTATGGGCTTAGCATCTTAACAGGGGCACAAGGCACCTAATTTTTAAGGGGTCGGGATAAACCAGCTTCAGAGTTTTGAGTTATCTCCTGAAAATAGCGACGGGTTACCGGGTCAAGTTAGCGGGTCAAGCTACCTACGAATGTGTGTTAACGAGTTAACGGGTGAACGGGTCAACTGACCCATTCTGACAACCATCCACCAGTAAGATGTCTACTTATATTTGTATCCCTAGATGTCACTGGTAGTAAACGCCTGAAGCTATGCTGTACCGCATAGCTTGAAGCCGATAGTTGTGGTGTGCGCGAATGAGGAGGGGGTAACGAGTCGCTTTGGTCATCAAAAGGGTTGCCATACCCTTAACCCGGAGAACCACTGATCTGCATGCTATAAAATGCATGCTAGACATTTTCGAACTAAGTCAAAATACCCCAAAGTTGGTCAGATTTGCCGTATTTTTCGTATCAGACGCATTAGAGTATGCCGCATTTTCCCTAAAGCGGCGCATAATATGCCAATTTGACGTAGTCATATAAAAATACTACACTTTTTTTGTGTTGGGGGGGAGGATTCTACAAGAGCAGCTCGGCACCTCGGCAGCTCGGTAGCTCAACAGCTCAGTAGTTACGTAGCTCGGCGGCAGCTCGGCCGCTCGCCGCTCGGCAGCTCGGCAGCTCGGCAGCTCGGGCAGCTCGGCAGCTCGGCAGCTCAGTAGTTACGTAGCTCGGCGGCAGCTCGGCAGCTCGGCAGCTCGGCAGCTCGGCAGCTCGGCAGCTCGGCAGCTCGGCAGCTAGGCAGCTAGGCAGCTCGGCAGCTCGGCAGCTCGGCAGCTCGGCAGCTAGGCAGCTCGGCAGCTCGGCAGCTCGGCAGCTCGGCAGCTCGGCAGCTCGGCAGCTCGGCAGCTCGGCAGCTCGGCAGCTCCGCAACTCGGCAGCTCGGCAGCTCCGCAACTCGGCAGCTCGGCAACTCGGCAGCTCAGTAGTTACGTAGCTCGGCGGCAGCTCGGCAGCTCCGCAGCTCGGCAGCTAGGCAGCTCGGCAGCTAGGCAGCTAGGCAGCTAGGCAGCTCGGCAGCTCGGCAGCTAGGCAGCTCGGCAGCTCGGCAGCTCGGCAGCTCGGCAGCTAGGCAGCTAGGCAGCTCGGCAGCTCCTCGGGCTTGGCTCGTCAACTCGGTAGCTGGGTAGTTCGGCAGCTCGGCGGCGGCTCGGTGGCGGAGCTCACCAGCTCTAATGGTCCATGACGGGTAATGGCTGTCGGGCGCGGCGAGATGGATGTAGGTCTGCTGTGTGTGGCCGCCGGCCGGGCTGCCGACCCGGACCGGCAGGCTATGTTTGCCGGTCAACAGATGAGCGGCCTGGCTGACGGCGGCCTGGCTGACGGCGGCTGACCGATCGCCGGCGACAAAGCGACACCGAGCCGCGCCGTAAATTACCGCAGCACACCGATCGACCGATCGGACAACAACTTCGGGTCATTTTGAGCCGGCGACCTTTGACCTTGAAATTGAGGGTCAATGTCATTTGCCACGAGTGAGGTTGCGAAGGCCCGATGAATCGAATGAGATCATTATGTTGCGATCGGACAATAACTTCGGGTCGTTTTCTCTCTCTCTCTCTCTCTCTCTCTCTCTCTCTCTCTCTCT